>JAESVK010067500.1:0-13283 GCA_017140935.1 Hamamelis virginiana
AAAGCACAAGGAACAAACTAGAAAAGGTAAGAAACTAGACAGGGACAACTACTGTAACAAATTATATAATAAAGCTATATGTATTTAGAACTGTTAATTTCCCAGGAACAGTACATGTTCTTGCTCAAAATAATATTAAACTGCAGGGGCAGACAAAGCTAAAGATTACCATTGAGATTCAAGTTGAGAATGGTCTTGAAATTGCCAAAATACTCATTCAGTCAGGAAGGGTACGTTTGGAAACTCATGAAAATTAAATGGCTTGTTTGTGTTTGCCAATGCTTTTGGAAGCAATAAATCCACTATGGTCCGTTTTGATTTTTCTTAGATATTTTACTTGACGGTTTTCATTTCTTAAGCGAAATTTTATCACCCCATTGACTCAATGATTGAATTGGTGACCTATTGACCAAGTCAGTATGGGGCTAACAACTATAGTAGTACATGCCATCATATATTGAAAAGTGCCAGATATACTTGAAAAATAGTGGCTTTGGATTCATATAGACATAATTAAGACATGAATTAACATATTGCTTACATTCCAGTTCATCCAGACCCACTTCTATGTCTTTGTGTGCTATCAGACCCAATTCTGTGATGATTACAGATCTACATCACGCATCATATTACTTGAAAATCAGCTAACCTTCTTTGTTATTGAACATTTGTTATATATCTAAATGTGGAATATAATTTGCAAACATTTGTCTTATATGCTTCACTCTTAATAATTATGCTGGTGATCAAATTAAGAGTAATCTTCTAGGTAATCAACTATTACCCAATTCAAACAAGTAAGTTGTACAAAAAAAAAAAAAAACACACACACACACACACATACTTGCATGAGAACCGGCCAAGACATATATCCATGGGGTCATTGTCCTCGCAGAGGGTACGAGGGATGAAGCCATAGTTGTGAGGGTACACAACCAATGAGTAAAGTACACAGTCAACCGACACATATTTGTACCAATTAGCCAACCAGTATGAATCCACAGAGAATACCAAGAAAAATGCCACAATCAATTACCTTGATCAGTCCAGTTTTATTGTTGAGTTCATATTTCACCTTGCTCCCTTTCCCTATTTCAACCACCTGCAGAAATTAGCCTCTCTTTTTTTTTTTTTAGCTGGAAGCTTGGCCAAGTGAGAATGCCAATTTATTTATAAAATTATATAAAATGTGATAAAAGTATAAAACCCTTTCACATCTGAAATGGGCCTCATATAGAAAAAATTTATTACTGTCAGTTAGCATCTCTGCATATGCATGATACATATTCATTTATCAATCAAACACATGCCAGAATTGTGTAAGATTCTTATTAATTATATACAAGCATTATAATTCAGTTTTTTTGCAAAAGCGGACAACAAAACCATAGTGCTATTGATAACAAGTGACATGAGAGATGCTTGATTCCTTAGGGGGATATTTATACAGATCATATTTGATGCAAACATAGAATCAGATAAACTATAAGGTCAAAATTCAATATCAAATAAATGTTATGTTAAGCATACAACGAAATTGGGCTTAAATCCAATATGTGGTATCAAATATACATGCGTAGTCAATTAGTGTCCTGAAAACAAAGATAGGGTAAGCACCTGCACTAATGCTGCACCTGCCAAAGCCAACATCACCCCACCAATATCCATAGCCTCTACTAGAAGCGTGTCAGGAAAACCAACTAATGATTGCCTCAGCAACCCCACTGTATATTTCCAATACTCTAGGAATTATAGTCAAAAGAATGAAAGAAATTAATAAACCTATAGCGTGAGGAGTAATAAAGATGGGGCATAGAGGAGGACATTCATCTTCATCAAAACAGCCCCCACTGTACAGATAAAGAGGAAAAATTCAAACCAGCGATTAAGCAACATAAACGCACAGTAAGAAATTGAACATATTACCTGAAAATAATCAAGCCCAAATGCCAGTTTTGGTAAATAAATGAGGCCAGTGCAGCACGGAGGAGCGTCATAGCAAAACAATCATTAAAGAGACGAAGCACAAAGATGGAGTGCACTCTTTTTGATAGACAAAGCAAACTGAGAGCCTACGATGGAAGCTTCAGGACATTTCAAGAGCAATGGAAGCTAATATTAGAAAACTAGCACCAACTGGGATGTAGATATAAAATGAGTAAACAGAAAATGAATTTCAATAAATTGCTAATTAATGTTCAAGCTACTGCAAAACTTTGTTATATTAATGCCCATAAGACACTTGCATCAAAATATATAGTGCAGGTTTGCACTAAAAAGAAAATGAATTTCAAGTTCTGTATACCAAATATATAGTTTATTCCAACGGTGAATGTATCACTAAAGATTGAGGCTAAAGGAGTACACGCAAGTGAAAGAGCAGAAAATACAAAATGCTATGGTCTACTGCTGCAGGGCTGCCAATTTAAGGAAAATATAGTGATACACTATCCAATTAAGATGTGTTTGTGGCAGCTGTATAGTGCTGCCTATGTTACTTAATTCCTTTGTGCCAAACTTAGTGTTAGGGTCCACTGCTGAAGCCAAATTACAAGTGCCATAGAAACTGGATCATAACATAGACCTCATGGATTGGAGCCGCGACTCAACAAAGGGACCAATGCTCACAAGGATCACGCAAAACAAGCCTATCCTATCCTCAACACCAAAAGGATCCACACAGATCAAACTACACACCAAAAGGCCCATAAAGCTCACCACACTGATCAAGCCCCACTGACCATACACACATGGTAACTGGTCAAATAGAAATGTTTTTATAGATGCCCAATTGGAATAAATATTCAACCCACACACTCTAAATCATGCCAAACCAATCTGACTTTGTCCATCCATTATTAAATATGAAGTTTTCAAGAGGAGAAATTACCATAGAAATGTATAAAAGGCAGGCCCAACAATATCTGCAGAAACCATTCACCAAGTCGGAGTGGGCATCAACTAACAATAAAATACCCATTTCGTCAATTACATTGAGCACAGATCAAATCTTTCTAACACAGAACATGAAGGGAAAAACAAATTAATAAAATAACAAAAAGAAAAAGGAACGAAGCACCAGGTATGAACAGAGTAAGAAACTGAGTTCAAATCTAAAACCTGTTTAACATAGCCCATCCTCAGCAAGTAGAAACGTAACTCAAAGAATGACCAAGCAAAAATACAAAGAAATATCGATATCAAATAAAAAAAAAATGAACCATTAACAAGATCCATATATATGCAGCAGAGAGAGAGAATAATTTTGAAAGAGATTTTGTTAGGGTTTAGGGTTTTTGTGAACTTTGTAACATAAATCTAGGTTTTTGTGAACTTTGTAACATAAATCTAGTGTGGTAAACATACCTAAAAGAGGAAGTAATTCCGAGAAAGGGGAACTGTGGTGGCTACAACACGGGTAAGAACCACACCATTAACGGACCTTAAAGCTTCTTGCTCTGCACCAAAACAACGTGGAAGTGAAAGTTAGAGAATGGCAGCGAGAGATGAGGTTGTAGAGGAGAATGGCGGTGGAGATGAGGTGAGGAGATCGAATGGCACCATTAACGGACCTTGAAGGTTCTTGCTCTGCACCAGAACAACGCGGGCGTGCAAGTCAGAGAATGGCAGCGAGAGATGATGTTGGAGAAGATGGTGGTCTTGGTCGGGGAAGATGGATTTTTGGCAGTTAATGGCCGCAATGGGGTTTGGGGGTTCTGGGGTTTTGTGAAATGTTGCAAAGTGGGGAATTAAAAGGGGGTTTGATCAGGCAAGAATGGAGGAAATGAGTGCGAAAATGGCCGTTAACGGCGGTATGGTCGGAGAAGATGGGTCTTGGTCGGAGGAGAAGAAAGGGGACCGTATGTCTTTGCTGAGATTGTCACGATGTGAAGGAGGGGACCAGATCTGATTTTTACATTTTTACTAAACTATAAACCGCTGTTACAAACAGCGGTTTAATTAAAATGTTAATTAAGTTTTCTTAATTAGAGTAGACCAGATTTGATTGATTTGGTCTTTTTGGAAAGTGCAACTGATTTGATTTGAATTCATTATAATATTTTATTATTGGGAATTGGGGATTCTTAACAAAATTGGGTATTCTTAGTAATATAGGGGATTGGTGATTTTTTGTAATTATGATGATTCTTTGTATTTTTGGGGATTGGGTTATACGCAAAATTGAGGATTGTGTATATTATTGGGGACTCTTCATATTTTTTTAACAAAACCGTACAAAAATGTTGACCATTTCAATGGTCTATTTGTTATTACCAAATTCAGTGGAGGGTATTTATGTCTTAAAAAAATATTTGCGTAATTAGTTTTGGATCAGGTTCGTAGAAGTAATATTTTGAAAACTTATGATTATTCATGGAATTTTCCCTTTACTTGTTTGTCCCCATAATACTATCTGGAAAAAAAAAAAAAATCTTTTAAAATTTATGAAAGTATTGGAAAAGTTTTAAAAAATAATGATTTATATCCAATGTATAATTTCATTGTATCCTATGAATAATAAAAATAAAACTTTTGGATAAAAGAATAAAATTGTTTGTCCAATGAATAAAATAAAAAAATTGCATGTCCAAGTAGAAGACTTCTGCTACAATCAAAATAGAAAAATGATCTAGTGAGAATTTGGTGACTTTAACTAAAGTAAGCAAATAACACAAACCCTTGGATTGGAATCTTGATATGAATCTTCCATTAAGTGAATGGGAATCCAAGGGCTTGTGTTATTTGGTGACTTTAGTTAAAGTGAGCAAATGCTGATAAGAGCATTTCTCATCAAAATAAACATATATATATATATATATTAATATAAGGTGCACTTGATGCAACTTGCATCAAGTGCCCTCCTCTACAGCCACCTGTGATGAAAATTTTTAAAAACGGACCGTTGGTTTAGATACTCCTTTAATGTATGTCATGTCTGCCAAAAATCACAGTGATCCAACGGTTGGTTTCTGCGAAAACTGACTGCTAAAAAATGATAACATTTTAAAGAACAAAAAAGTCATAGTTTTTTAGCAGTCACTTTTCTCATAAATCAATTGTTGGATCACTGTGATTTTTGGCAGATATCACATACATTATAGGGGTATCTAATCCAACGGTCAGTTTTTTAAAATTTTCATCACAGATAGCTGTAAAGGAGGGCACTTGATGCAAGTTGCATTAAGTGCACCTTATATTAGCACCTTTGTGTATATATATATATGATTTGTACTTGCAAAAATCAAAAAAGGTGAGACTTGCTTAACTCTCTCTCTCTCCGATCCCATTTGTACCTGTTGCTACTCCCTGCTACTCTTCCTCCAAGAAAATTCATGACTTGTCAAACTCAATTCTCTCTCTCTCTCTCTCTCTCTCTCTCACGCCCATTTGGAGCCTTCACGGGTGCAAGAAAATCCATAAGGCTGCAAGATGCATGCCTATTGCCTAGTCTCTACTTGAGGGGCTAAGGAGTGCAACAAGAATTTACGGGTCTCTGCAATGGGCAATGCTTTTTATAAAGTAAAATTTCTTCCATTTCCATCCTATTTTTTAATTATTTATTATTTTAACAATATCAAATTATATATATATATATATATATATGTATATATTTTCTAGATTATAAAAATTAAAGAAATTAGAAATGTTGAAACTTTCAACCGTACAGAATTGTTGGCAAAAACTTTTTCTTTTACTAATAAAATGCAAAAATATTTTTCAAACCAAAAACATTTGTGAAAAAATAAAAAACTTGGGCATGTTCACTTCATGAAAATTTTCATATTTTTCTATTTTTATTTTTAATAAAAATAAAAAACGACCTAAAAAATGCGTTTACTTAAAAATGAAAACTATTTTCAAGAAAATAAATTCAATTTGTAAGAAAATATGAAAACATCAAAAGATGTTTTTTGTATTTTCACAAACACTGAAAATAAGAATTATATTATGGCAGTGCTTATAAACATAGAAAAAAATATGTAGACCAACTATAAAACTAAAAAATAATAATAATAAAATATATCGAGATAATATATAGTTTTAGTAAATGAATTTATACTATTTTTAAATTTTGAAAATAGTCTTAACTTTTGCAAAGTAAACACATTTTCTAAATTTTAAAAACTGAAAATGAAAACTATTTTTAAAAATTTTCACAAAAAATAAAAATTGTAAAATTTTTTACGAAGCAAACATGGCCTTGTTGATATCCGCAGCTTCAACCTTCGTTAAGGTACGACTGCTTCTTTGATTTCTTATAAATGACCTTCAGATTCTTACTTTTGTATTTGTGATTTTTATTTTTATTTTTATTTCTTTATGCATGCCTGTACTTTTGATTGAAAAAGACAATTCAAACCAAAAACAAAAAAATCATGCTTTCAGACTTGCTTAAGGTACGGCTGCTTCTTGAGTTTCTTCATGCGTATTTGATTTCAATAATGCTATATATTTTAAAATTTTGTCCCAAAAAAATATTTCAGATGAATATTAAGCCTTCATTTATTATCAATAAAAAATTTGCTAGAAAAGATAATGGTTAGATCATGGGCCACATCATTTGGGATTCACGTTTGGGACAATTTTTTTGGTATATAAAGTATTTTTCTCGTGATTTTTTTTTTTGTTTATTATACATCTCTTGTATAATTGTACTTTGGTAGTAATGAGATATATCCCAAAAAGACATCTCAAATGAATCATAATCTTTCATTTATTATAGAGAGAGAATTCACTTAAAAAAAGAATGATTAGATCATTCATCACATCATTTAAGAGATACTTTTGGCAAGGGCGGATTTAGCATTGGGCTAGTGGGGGCACCTGCCCCATCTAAATTTTAAATCCTTTGGTAATTTATTTAAAATTTTAAAAAAATTTCAATTTTTTTTTTTTAAATTTCCCCCATTATATTATTTGTTAAAAAACTTTAAAATTACTTTAAAATTTGAAAAAGTCTTAATATTATGTTAAAAAGGATCTTTGAGTTTCTCTCCCTTAACCATTTCTTTTATGGTAAAAAGTATGGTAAGATATATGTAGTTTATAGATTTTATAATATTAAATTTGATATTATTTATTAGTTTATAAGTACTCCTACATAGCAAATGTCTTATTGGTTTAATGGCATGTATTTCTCCACTTATAGGTAGAGAGACTTCATATTCGAGCATAAAAAAATGCATAGATATCAATTCGTTAATATTAGATGATATTTAAGGTAGGGATCGAATTTTAATATTATTTGGTCCCAAAAAATTAATAATAATTTGCCCCCAAGTAGACAAAATCCTAGCTCCGCCTCTGCTGGCTTGTACCCACATGATACCACCTTGCCTCTTTGAGGTATGCCTTTCACAGATCTGCCCACTAAAATAAAAGAAACAGTCTAATAAATCATTATATGTTTAGTAAAAGGAAATCGTAAATCTTATGTAGAATTTGCTATTCCCAAATTTTTATTGTTTTCATACTCAAAAATAGGAGTGACAAACTTATAAATTTATAATAGTTCACTACAACGGACGTGTATTATAACTAGTATATGTAAGGGTACGTTGTCTACCTACACAAGTGCAATATACAAGAGTTTCTAATTGTAAAGTTTAGCCAAAAAACATATTTACCATTTAGTCCAACGAAATTGTAGTGGACAAAAATACCCATAACAAATGGTCATTCAATCTTTCATTTAAAATTCCTCAATTTTAGGCAAACAACTGACAATAGTTTGCTTAATTTTTATCTTAAATCAAGTGAAAATTGTTATCTATCTAAAATCAAGAAAAAATATCAACAAAATTAAATTAAGAAAAGAGAAAGAACAAAATCAATACATAAAAAAAGAAAGAAAGAACAGAAATAAATCAGATAAAAGAAAAAAAAATGATAGATACCATAATGTAGATCACATGCTGCCCACCATCTCCTTCTTGTACAAGTTCTTGATCTTTTGTTCTTCTCTTCTTTATATATGTTCCTCTGCTTCAGATACCATAATGTTCAACAATTCCATCAGTGATGAAAGAGAAGAAACTCTTGTTTCCGCCAATGGAACCTTCGAGCTTGGCTTCTTTACTCCTAATGGAAGCTTGAGTAAAGCAAGATAGGTGTGGATATGGTATTGCAACTTCACACAGCAAACAGTTGTATGGGTAGCAAACAGAGATTCTTCACTTTCTGATCGTAGTGGATCTTTTGGCGTGACAGAAGATGGCAACCTCGAGGTACTTGATGGAAAGGGAAAAATTAAATGGACCACAGATCTGAAGCACTCGTGCAGAAAAAGGGCGAAGCTCCTGGATTCTGGGAACCTCGTTTTGAGTAATGAATCATCGGCAGCAGCAGCAGAGAATGTATGGGAGAGCTTTCGAAATCCAACTGATACTTTTCTTCCTGGTATGATCATGGATGCAAGCCTAAAACTAACTTCATGGAAAACCAGCGATAATCCAGCGCAAGGTAGCTTCATTTTTAATAAAGATCAAGTAAATGATCAATTCAAGGTGTGGAGAGACGCAATGAATGAGTACTGGATTAGTGAGACTGATCCAGTGCCTTCTTCTCTAGTCAGCGTGTTATCAAATATCATCGGGGTATCCGTACCATCATGTATGTTAATGTATATATATATATTGTATATACGGTATAGTTGACTATATACGGTATAGTATAGGATAGTTGTCAGTTGCTTATATAAGGCTCACTACTTCATTGTACAAATTACATTATTCAATACAGAGTTTCTATTTTTCTCTCATTTAACATGGTATCAGAGCTACATACCTAGCAAACCCAACCTACCACCACTGTTCCACCGCCGACCAGCCTATCATCACTGCCCCACCGCCGAACACTGCCACCAACCGCCGTCACGGCCTCAAAATCCGGCAAATCCTCTCTCTCGAACCTGTCCAACCCCAAAACTTGACCTCCTAGTAACCCAAAATCATCAACCTACCACTCAAAATACTCGTTTTTCTCCGATCTACAAAACCCCACCGAAATCAGCTAAAAATACCCCTTCACGCGCCCACACGCGCCCCCTCTTTCACCGCCCGTCAGATCTACTCGCAGCGCCGTTTTCACGCGCGGCCAACCAATCCCGTGCTGCTGAAGTCAGCCCTAGTCACTCTCTCCTCGTCAGCGCCACGCGTCAGTCCTGCCACGTCATCCAATCAAATCCGACCCAGATTCGATTCGTTTGACTCGCCCCGGATCCTACCGAGACCCGACCCGGATCAGACCCGTTGACCTGTTGACTCGTTGACTGCCACGTCATCGACCCGAGAACCCGATTAGGTTTCCAACCCGACAACCCGGATCCGACCCGTCCCGTTGACCCGGTCCAGCAACCCGGATCCGACCCGACTTCCTTTGACCTGGCTGCCACGTCACCTAGAAGGACCGAGTCAGCTGCCACATCAACTTGCCACGTGTCATCACTAGGTGTTGCCACGTATCAGCGCCTTAATCTGCCACGTGTCAACACCCCTTGTGCCACATGTCAGCCCGGAAGATCCCTTCCCCACTAATTTCGACTTCCTGAATCCATTTTTGGGCTCCGTTTTACGAAATTCTGCTTCTACACTGCACTTTTCAACCTGTTCAGCTGCTTTTCGGGCCGGATCACCATTTTTCAAACACAGTCCTTCATACAGTTTTCCGGCCTCCTGATTCCATTTTTGGACTCCATTTTTCGATATACTACTTCTATAACTGAGTTTTGAGCATCATGGCCACCTCCAGGTATCCTGTACATGCCTCTTATTCTGTCATTGCCTCTGCCACAGAGACTTTATCTGCCCGAGATCCTCATTCACCTATTACCATTGCTGATCTTGAATCTTTTCTCAAGAAGGTTGTCTCATATTCTAGTACTTCCTTCTCTCCTGCTCTCTCTGCTACTACGACAGGTAACTCCTCTTGGTTCTTTGATTCTGCATGTAGCAATCATATGACCTTTGATCCTACTATTTTCTCTACCCAAAATTCTTCTTCTCATATTCCACCCATTCATACTGCCAATGGTTCCCACATGCAAGTAAGCCATACAGGACAAGTTTTTCACTCTCATATATCTCTTTCTGATACATATCTCATACCCAAACTCACTCTTAATCTTATTTCTGTTTGTCAACTTTGTGACATGGGTCTTACTATTACTTTCTCTCGTTCTGGTTGTATTGTGCAGGATCCTCAGACCGGACAGACTCTTGGGACTGGTGGTAAAGTTGGTCGCCTGTTTGAGCTCATCAGTCTTCACATACACCTCTTCTCCAGCTCATCAGATTGCTGCTCCAGCTCCTTCTACTTCCTCACTCCATTTATGGCACTCTCGTCTTGGGCATATATCGGTTGGTCGTTTACGGTCTTTAATTTCTAGTGGCTCTTTAGGTTCTGTTAGTCATGACCATTTAGACTGTTTATCTTGCCAACTTGCAAAACAACCTGCCTTACCATTTCCTCATAGTACTTCTATTTCTTTTGCACCTTTTGATTTAGTTCACTCTGATATTTGGGGTCCTTCTCTTGTTCCGACCATGGGGGGATCAAAATACTTTGTGATCTTTATCGATGATTATTCTCGTTACACTTGACTATATCTCATGCGTAATCGCTCTGAACTTAAACAGATTTATTATGATTTTGCACAAATGATCAAAACTCAATTTTCTTGTCCTATCAAAGTCTTTCGTGCAGATAATGCCATGGAGTATCGAGACTCAGATTTTCTCACTTTTCTTCGTACTAATGGTACTATTACCCATCGCTCTTGTCCTGGCACCTCTCAACAAAATGGGCGTGCTGAACGTAAACATCGACATCTCTTGGATACAGTTTGAGCACTTCTCATTTCTTCTTCTTGTCCTGAGAATTTCTGGGGGGAATCTGTTCTCACTGCTGCGTATACAATCAATCGTGTTCCTTCTTCTGTCATTGGTAACATTTCTCCTTATGAGCGTCTATATGGTCATTCTCCGTCTTATAATCATCTCAGGGTTTTTGGGTGTGCTTGTTTTGTTCTTCTACAACCTCATGAGCGTACTAAGTTGGAACCTCGCTCTCGTCTCTATTGCTTCTTGGGCTATGGTATAGAACATAAAGGTTATAGGTGTTGGGATCCCATCTCCAAACGTCTTCGTGTCTCTCGTCATGTTGTATTCTGGGAGCACAAAATGTTTTCCTCACTCTGCAAATTTCACTTACCTATTCCTCACACACAGTCTTTCTTTACTAATTCCTCCATTCCATTATTTCCTGATGATGCTGATACAGGTCTCGAACTTTCTACGGCTGCTCCCGAGGTGCCTCTTTTGTCTACGGATCCTGCCACAGTACCATTCTCCGCCACTACTGATGTCCTTTCGTATGATCCTGTACCTGATCCTACTCCTGTCTTAGACTCCACCATTGACCATGCCTCCACTTCTGACGCTGTCATTGATCCACCCATTCGTCGGTCTACTCGGGTAAGGGAATCATCTATCATTCTTCGTGATTTTCATTGTTTTTCCACCATTCTCTCTCATCATGAACCGCAGACCTATCATGAGGCTCGTTCTAATCCTCTGTGGCAACAAGCAATGGCTGAAGAATTACAGGCTTTTCATACCACTCATACTTGGGATTTGGTTGACCTTCCTCGTGGAAAATCAATTGTGGGTTGTAAATGGGTTTACAAAATCAAGACCCGTTCTGATGGTTCAATCGAGCGTTACAAAGCTCGTCTGGTAGCCAAGGGCTTTACTCAGGAACATGGCATTGATTATGAAGAGACTTTTGCCCTCGTTGCTCGCATCACTTCTGTCCGCAGTTTACTTGCTATTGCTGCTGTTCAAAAATAGAACCTATACCAGATGGATGTCAAAAATGCATTTCTCAATGGTGATCTTTCTGAAGAAGTTTACATGCAGCCTCCACCTGGGTATGATCATCCTCCAAATAAGGTCTGTAGACTTCGTCGAGCTTTATATGGACTGAAACAAGCTCCTCGAGCATGGTTTGCCAAGTTCAGTTATGTTATTGGGGATTTTGGCTTTATCTCTTGTCCGTATGATTCTGCTCTCTTCATTCGTCAGACAGCCACCGGCACTACTCTTCTTCTGCTCTATGTTGATGATATGATTATTACTGGCAATGACCTTAGTGGCATTTCTGCACTCAAATCCTTTCTTCATCAGCATTTCGAGATGAAAGATCTTAGTTCTCTCAGTTATTTTCTCGGTCTTGAGATATCATCTGACTCTCATGGTTACTATCTATCACAAGCCAAGTATGCTTCAGATCTTTTCACTCGTGCTGGACTCACAGATGCCAAGATAGTCTTTACCCCTCTTGAAACTAATGCCAGACTTACTCCTCTTGATGGTACCTTACTGCCTGATGCCACCCTATATCGTCAGTTGGTTGGCAGTCTTATCTATCTCACAGTCACTCGCCCGGATATTGCCTATGCTGTTCACATTGTCAGCCAGTTCATGTCAGCTCCTCGCTCCACTCACTTTGCAGCCGTTCTTCGTGTTCTTTGTTATATAAAGGGCACTCTCTTTCATGGTCTTCACTTTTCTGCAATTTCTTCTCTAGAGTTGTGAGCTTACTCAGATGCTGACTGGGCTGGTGACCCTACTGATCGTCGGTCTACTACTGGCTTTTGCTTCTTTCTTGGTGACTCTCTTATCTCCTGGCGTAGTAAGAAGCAAACCGTAGTTGCGAGGTCCAGTATTGAAGCCGAATACCGTGCTCTTGCTGATACTACCCAAGAACTTTTATGGCTTCGTTGGCTACTCGAAACTATGGGTGTCCCTCATTCTTCTGCCACTCCTATTTACTGTGACAACTGAAGTGCCATTCAAATTGCACACAATGATGTATTCCATGATCGCACCAAGCATATCGAGATTGATTGCCACTTTGTTCGTCATCATATTGGCCAAGGCACTGCCCGCCTTCTTTCTGTCTCATCTATTGAGCAAACTGCTGATCTCTTCACCAATGCTCATTCTCCCGGTCGCTTTACAGATTTAGTTTCCAAACTCAAGTTGGTTTCTCTTCACCCACCTTGAGTTTGAGGGGGATGTTAATGTATATATATATTGTATATACGGTATAGTTGACTATATACAGTATAGTATAGGATAGTTGTCAGTTGCCTATATAAGGCTCACTACTTCATTGTACAAATTACATTATTCAATACAGATTTTCTATTTTTCTCTCATTCAACAATGTAGAAGTTCAGCTACTCCATATAAGTCATGTCTCCCATCCGGAAATGACCG
>JAESVK010067501.1:8985-19310 GCA_017140935.1 Hamamelis virginiana
CTTTTTTTTTTTTTTATGTTTTTTATTTTATATTTTTTTTGCTTGCTCTAACTTTTGCCTAAGCAGCCCTTTCAGGTTTTCTACTTAGCGAGCTTGATTTTTTTTTATTTTTTATTTGAATACCCTAACTTTTGCCTAGTCAGCCCTTTCGGGTTTTCTACCTAGCGGGCTCTTTTTATTATTATTATTATTTATATGTGGTACTTCTTCAATTGATCTAAATTGGTAGGTTGAGAGAATTCATTCCCATCAATGCCTGCAATCTTCACTGCTCCGCCTGACAGTATTTCTCTGATGATATAAGGGCCTACCCATGTGGGCTTGAACTTTCCTTGCGGGTCGTGGATCGGTGCTCGGATCTCTTTTAGTACTAAATCCCCTTTCTTCAAACCTCTGTGCTTCACTTTCTTACCAAGTGCCTTGGTTATTCTTCTTTGATACCCCTGAATGTGGTAAAGGGCCTTAATCGCCTATCATCCATCAAAGCTAACTCTTTGTACCGGCTTTTAACCCATTCTACCTTTGCCAGTTGACTCTCCATGGAAATCCTCAATGACTGGACTTCCAACTCTATGGGAAATACCGCTCAATTCCATATACTTAATTAGTGGATGAAGGATTAAATAATATAAAGGGTTCATTTAGTTTTACTATTCACCCACATCTAGGGTATGTCATAATATGTTGCTAGATGTCACTCATGACTAGTGAAGGCCTAACGATAAGTTTTATCATTTATGGCAAAATTGTAATTATTTTAATTGAACCTTAAAATAGAAAGTTTTTATTTTTAGGAGACATGAGATGTCCCGTTCCACTACTATATTGGGGTAAACCCAAAGGGTTATACACATAAAAGACGCAAGAGAGCTTTTTAATTAATGAAAGGGGTAAGTTTCTAATTTAGTAACTTGTGGATGTCTCTTTAATTAATAGTTAATTTAAGCAGGACCAAGTTGCAAATTAGAAACCCTAGTATTTGTCTATAAATACAAGGGGATAAGTGCATGCTAGCACTAAGTCCACTAAAACCCTAAATAGAACAGAGGTCATCACCCCAAGCCACCCGTGGCCGTGACCTAGAGTGCTTCCCCTCCCTAGCCGTGATCTCCTCTCTCTCTCTCAAGCTTGCTTTTGGTTCAAGAGTTGTTCAATCGCAAGGGCTTAAAGAGTTTTGTGTTTGTGTGGATACCTTGGAGGCTTCGTACTTTTGGAGCTCAGAATCGTTCTTGAAGTTTCATCAAAAGGCAATGAAGTAAGTTAATTAAATTGTTTAATTATTGCTGTTACTTTTATTCATGGTTCTATGTTTGTGTTCATTTCAAGGGATGATTGTGATAATGGATTCAAGTTCTTTAAAACTTTTATCGTATGTTTCTTTCACCGCGAATCCATGGCCACAATATTTCATCCTCCCATACTACAGTTACACTTTGTTTATCGTTTCATGCTACCTTTCTCTTTAATGAGCTAATATAAAGATATATCGTAATACGCAGGTTCGCGTAAGGCATTGTTGCTCTATTCCCAATTTGGTTAAGTTAACCTCATCCCTTAGTGAGGCATCACGTGGTATCATTAATTTAACCCCATTCCACTTTCTTCTTCAACTCCCAACTACTGAGCCTAACTCAGCCCTCCTCCATTCCGGGTGGGATTTCGACCATAATGCGTTTCCCTTTGGGCAAACCCTTGTTCATTCACTTCGACTGATATGGCCTACATATTGGGGTTGTGATCATTTGGTACTTACATATGCATGGACCATGATTATGGGACATCTGGAGTCCACTATCTGTTCAATTTTGTTTTTCCTAGTCAATCTATTAGAGCTGACCTACTTTACGAGTTGACATGTACAATTCAATCCCTCGATGATGTATGTCGTGTCTACCTTGCATACACTTTTTTCACATACCTTTTCTCCTCTATGAACAAGAGGGTACATGGCCATTTCTTTCATCTATCAGATGACCTAGATGGATTGCACGAGTATGGTTGGGGAAGAGCAATCTATGACTTTCTTTTGATTGGCATTAAGCAAGCCATTAGTGCACAAAAAGAAGAAAATGTATCAAAGAGATTCGTATCAAAGGATGTGGACCTCTCTTACATGTGCTACATTTCATACGCGCCATTCCATTGCATATTTTCTTTATTTTTCTACTTGTTACTTTTGTTAACCTTATATGCCATTCCGGTGTTGCAGCTTTGGGCATTGGAACAAAAATGGTATTGAGAGTTTGAGAAATACTCCTTCCACCTCAATTTCATCAAATGATTTTGAATCTTTGATAAATGAAAACATCATCTTGAAAAACAAAATTAAGGTTGTTGAACAAAATTTGAAAACTTGTGAAAATGAAAATATTTCTTTGAAAAATAAAAGAGACAGTTTGAAAAAAGAACATTATCGTTGCTGATGTCTCTAAACTTGAGGAGACCCCTCATGTTATCAATCCTAAGCCCAATGGTACTCCTACTTGTCACCACTAGGGTACTAAGGGACATGTTCGTACCAAATGCCCCAAGTTTAGGGCTAAGACTTTTGTTGATACCAACTTCATACAATCATAAATATATGAAATATTCACTCTTTCTATTATAAGATGCACATTACGGAAAGTTGCGTGAGATGACCTCTATAAAACAAATTGTAGAATAAATTTTCAAAAACTGATTGTTGGATTAGATAAATTGCATACGAATTTCATGTTCGCCAAAAATCATAATGATCAAGCGAAACCAATTGGATAAAACTGGTGATATTTTAAAGAACAAAAAAGTCACAATTTTTTCTCCAATCGATTTTAAAAATAATCAACCGTTGGATTATTGTGATTTTTGGCTAACATGAAATTCATTAGCATTTTATCTAATTCAACAGTTAGTTTTTGAAAATATGTTCTGCAATTGATTGTATAGAGATTACCTTACACAATTATAATAGAAGGCCTGATTAAATATTTTCTCATTTCTTTTGTCAAATCGTCACCTTTTTAAAGTTCAATAAAATACTTTTCTTTTTAATCTAGCCAAGTAAGAAAAAAAATCCGGTGGCCCGTCATAGAAAGCGATGATCAGCCGGACACTTAGAGTTCGGACATCTCGTTGCATTAAAAAAAAGAAAAGAAAAATACTATAGCACCGGACAATTTAACCCGAAATTAAAAACCACCCTGATGTGTTCTCTTTTGAGTGGTGAGATCTCAGCTCTCAAACTGCTTCATTCTTTTTTATACAGCACTCAATTCAAAATATGTTAGGGTGGTTTTAATTTTGAGTTAAAGTGTCGGATGATATAGAATTATTGGAAAAAAAAAATCTGTATATTGATCGAGACCCTTTCTATACTCTAAAAACACTTCAACTTTTACATGAAAGCTATTTCAGCATTGGTGGCTGAAAGTCGATCGGGCGGTGCTTCTGGCTCTTTCTTGGGCAGTTCAGTATGGGTTTTCTTCAATTCAAATTTATACGAATTCTCTCTTGCTTAGTGCACCAGCTGTTGAATTCGAAGGATGTCTCCACTGAAGTATATCAGCTTGTTTTTGTTAGTTAAATGCTTTCATTTATGTCGTATTATCAAGATCGCTAGGAAGGAAGAAGGTCAGGCAAGCCCATCTGCCCATGTGCTGCCCTTTTTTTGTGGAGGCTAGAAACTGCTATGTTAACCTCTTCCCAGGTTGTTTCAAAAATAGACACGTATTACTACGTGGGCATGCAGCAAGAGCACGTGTCTGTCATCTATATGCAACATGCTACGTGTACATCTTCTGGAGTAGTGCACCAAAAACTCAACAGAAATCCTCAAAAGTACCGGAAGAGAATCACCAAATTCTATTGACGAACAGCCGAGAGAGAGAAAGAGAAAGATGATGAATGTTTTGGGTATATGTCTTGTAGTGATATCAGTAGCAACAGCAGGTGTGTGGTCTCCAAGCCCAGAGAAGAATATTAATCCTGGAGAGGAGATTATAGTGAAAGAAGGCCACAGAATCATTATTGTCGAGTATGAGAAAGAAGGCCTTGGCAACACTAAAGTTTCAATCTCACCACAAGATGCTCAGGCCACCATCAAAGAAGTAGAAATCGATTATAGAAGTTATGTTTCCGACCCCAAAGAGAAGTTCCCATCAACGGCCGGCAGTGTTGTAGAGAACGCCAAGGAGAAGATCAAAGAGGCCTCTTCTGTCATTCCAAATTCGCAGCCACCATCAAATGATCGAAGCCCCAATCCAAGAGAGCTTATATGTGATGCCATCGGAAAGTGTAAACATAAGATAACCGGTGCAATAGGTAGAGCGAAAGAGAAGACAACAGAGAAAGCCCATGAGGTGAAAGAAGAAGCTAAAAAAGTGAGAGAGAAAGCAACAGAGGTGAAAGAAGAAGCGACAGAGGCAGTCGAAACCGTCAGCGATGCAATCGGTGAAGCGAAGGAGAAGGTGTCACAGAAAGCCCATGGAATAGAAGAAGACGCTAAGAAGAGTGTTGATAAAGCGAAGCATACCGCGAAGACTGCGGTGGACAAGAGCAAGACAATTGGGGAAGACATAGCAAAAATTGCATCGGAGAAACTTGAGACAACGCGTCAAAAAGCGACGGAGAAATTGAAAGAAGGTAAAGAAATGGGTGAGACCGCAGCGGAGAAGGTTAAGACGGGGGTGCATAAGATAAAGGAGGAGAGTAAGAATGATTTAAGTGAAATAAGGCAGCGGGGACGAGAGGCGGCATATGATGCTGTAAAATATGTGGTGTCATCACGTATAGTGAGTTGTTTGATGGATGTGGTTCAGTTGTTTGGATTTTGCACGGCTTATGGGATGTGTGTGTGGATTACATTTGGCTCAAGCTATATTTTAGCGGGGGCTTTACCAATGCAGCTGTTAGGGATTGTGCAGACCAAGATATATTCTGTTTATTTCAGGGCCATGGCTTTTAGTATTGGAGTGGCTTTGTTGGGGCACTTTTTCAACCAAAGGAAGAGGTTGTTCTCTAGCAAGGCTGAGATGCTTCAGGTTTATAATCTTTTGGCCTCGCTGTTGATGGTTGTCGCCAATTTGAATTACTTGGAGCCTCAGGCCACCAAGGTACGTTGCTCTTATTTTCATGGTCTTATATATATATATATATAAGTATGGAAAGTTCTTTTAAAAGTTTATTTGGTTTCCAAAAGCCATCTACATGAACTTTTTAAGTACTGGCTTATAATAAAAGTCCATTTCAAAATTTCACCACACTTTTCAAAAAATTCTAAATGCACTTTGACTCCAGGAACCCATTTGGAACCTTCCAAATGGGAGCCAAACGTATATTGAGAAAGAGTAAAGTAAAGCTCCACTCCAAAATTTTACTTATAGGTGTCGACAAAAGGATTATGGGTAGTTTTGAAAGTTTACCAATGGGGAAGGAAATTCAATACATTTCTTTCTTTCAGCAATGCTTGTAGTGATACTATGCAGTGATGCATAGTATTTAATTTCCTTCAAAAAAGTTCAACCTATAATTTTAACAATTTTTTTTTTTTTTAAAAGGGACAGGATTCAAATCTGTAATCTAGTTTAATCATACATCTTGTTCTTCACCCCGCATATCACCATGCGGGCTACCCACAAGTGGGCAACTTTTATCAATCATTTTGACCATGACAAACAAGTAATTGAAAAAAGTTGATCATGTTTACTTCAGAGGTGAAAATATCATGTGCATCCAAGCCATCTTGCATTAGGTGACCTTATTTATAACCACTTAGAGAACATATTTTGGAAATCAACCATTGGATTAGATACTCTTCTTATGTATACTCTTCTTATAGTCGATTTTTTCAAAATCCAATCACTGTATTTTTGACAAGCATAACATACATAAGAGGGACATCTTATCCAACGGTCGGTTTTCCAAAATATGTTCGATCTCCAAGTGGTTATGCATGAGGTCTCACATGATGCAAGATGCATCGTGTGCACCTAATATTAGCACAGCTGTCTTTTTGAATTTAAGTAAGGGGGTCGGATGTGGTACTAACAAAAGTCGTGTGGCGAAATGTGTTGCCATGATGTCCGGTATGATTGTTGACAAGTTAATAGTAGGGAAAGTGGTGTGGTTAAGATTCCAAGCTAGTTTCATTCGAGTGTCCTATGTCTTCTCGGCACTTACATGGATCATTATAATTAGTGTATGTATACGAACTGGTCTGTTTAATTAATGAGCTAGAAGGAAAAATGCTAAGTGGACCATATCTTAGATCAAATTTTTTAAATTAAATGATGTGGCAGGAAGATGTCTCATCTACTTTTATATTTGTACTTTTGAAATGCATAAAAATAGAGATTGTACGGGTTATGCTGTTACATCACTTGGCTTGAGAATTTTGGTCTATTATTAATTTGATCCATGTAGCATTACTCGTCGTATGTCCAATTAAGCTTGAATACGGATGGATTGTTTATAAACATGATAGTAAAATAAAAAGAGGCTACACATATATATGTACGTAGAATATTGTTTTGTGGGTTATAATTAATTCTCTTTTATGGATATCCTTTGGTGTATAAGTACAGGTGATATTTGAAAAGATGAAGGTGGAGAAGGAAGAAGGGAGAGGAAATATTGGTTTTAGTGCGGAACCAAGCGGGGCAAGTGCGGCTGCTCCAGGTGGTGCAGAGAGATTAGAGGAAATGGTGAAGAATCGGATTGAGAGACTGAATGTGAGGATTAAGAAGCTAAATTCATATTCCTCTATCCTCAATATCCTCACTCTAATGGCTCTTACTTGGCACCTTGTTTACTTGGCCCAGCGTCTACGCATGACCTGTTGATCCATATTGGTAGTCAAGATTTTGATGCATGCCTCGCCAATGGCAGCTGTATATATGCATATATGTGCACTTTGTCCCTTTTGGTTTTGTGACATTTCTAAAATTAATGTTATTATATCTAGTAGGTACGTAGGAATGAAAATGTGTCAATTTTTTTTAAGAATCTAGCCTTCCAAACCAAAAATGGTACATGGAATGTTGCAAATTGTGGGTGCCCTTGGAAAAAACAATGCATATTTCTATATTTGTAGGAGGTTGTAATTATCGTGCATGCCAATCAATGCATTTTCTCCTTTTAGTTATTTTTTCCCACTCAAAAGGACAGAAAAATGTTTTACGGTTTGATTGAACTTTTTAGAAGTATTTTTTTTCATTTTAATTTTGTTTTTACTATTTTAAAAACATTTAATCCGAATTAGTAAATATCGTTGTACTTTCATGTGTTTACTTGGATTTTTTATTTTCATTTTTACTTAAAAATGATGATGCATGTCATTAGGCTACGTACAAGTTGAGATAAAGATATTGGATAAAATTATTATTTGTCAATTAATTAATATAAAATTTTCTGTTATCTTTGTTAATAAGTCAAAAGTAATTGTTTTCTCTTAATTGGTGAAGAAAATGCAACCATTAAAAACACATGTTTGCTCTATATTTTAAATTTATGATCCAAGGGCATACGCGGTCAACAAACTTTTTAGTTTACCGTTTTACCCTTTTATAAAATATATATATATATATATACAGACATGATAATATAAGGCCGACCTTAAGCAAAGTTGCGTAAGGTCGGCTCCATATGGCTAATTTTAGGTCACAGTTCGTAAAACTGACCGTTGGATTAGATGCCCCTAATCCCCTCCTCTGTATGTCATGCCTGCAAAAACTCACAGTGATATGACGGTTGGTTTTTGAAATATGTCATTGTGAAAATATGTAACTTATTTGTTCTTCAAAATATCACCATTTTTTTTAACGGCAGTTATTTCAAAAACCAACCGTCAGATCACTGTGATTTTTTTTGCAGGCATGACATACAGAGGAGGAGCATCTAATCCAACGGTCAGTTTTACGAACTGTGGTCTAAAATTAGCCATATGGAACCGACCTTACGCAACTTTGCGTAAGGCCGGCCTTATATTATCATGTCTGTATATATATATATATGGTCAAATGCATCGACCTCCCCTGAGATTTGGTTTAAATGCACGGACCTCCCCTGAGTTTCAATAAATTCCAACCCGCCCCCTGAGGTTTGATGCTTTTTGCAGAGACCTCCCATCCGTTACACTTTCCGTTAGAAAAGTAACGGAAAATGCTGTCATCATCCTCTAATTTTCTGAAAATGCCAATTCTATCCTTATTGCTTTTTAGGACATGCAAAATTACCAAAATGTCCTAATTTTTTTTTCTATTGATCACAAGCATTAATTGAAGTTAAATGACCACACAATCCTTGTTAAATTAACAAAAAGACATTTATGCCCTCATTAAATTAACAAAATGACCACTTCCCATATTTCTCTCACAGCACCTTATCTTGAGATCCCATTCCACTTCTTGATTTCTTTTTATTTTTATTTTTTAAAATGCATTCATCATCTATAGTTTTGAGTTATGAAAATTTTTCACTCTTCCATCAATATCTTAATTGATATGTTGATGAAATAATAGTTTGAATGGATTTGTTTTTCCATATAGATATTCTCCATCAGATGATTTTTTATCATATCATTTTTTATCTAATTTGGTTCAAAACTTATATCTAAATTCTCTCAAACTAGTAATCCATTTTCTCTCTAAATTCTCTCAATATCAAATAAAAGTTCAAGATAAGCACTCTAAATTCTCTCAATATCAAATAAAAGTTCAAGATAAGCAGCCATTAAGGGCATTCCAACGCTTTATAAGAAATAATAATAAATAAATAAAAAAAACCCAACCAATTCTACCCTTAACCGTACCCTTGCGCGCATTAGCTTGCAATCATCCTAACAGAGTAACCAGAAAAATTAACGCTACAAAATTTAGATTCAAAGTCTTGGGAGTTGGGACCTAACAAGATCTCTCAACACCTACTTTACGGACTAGCAAATTAATTACGGAGTAGAAAAACAGAGGCACTATACAATTGCTAGCCAGCCAAAATGAACCCAAGAAAGCGGGTGTAAAAAGCCTATATATTTCTTAAAAAGATAAAGGTAGCAATCCAAAAAGAAAAACGCCTAGCAAGAACTTCTTTCTTAGACAGATACTAGACATTTCATATGTCAGTAGTAGAGAAAAAAGGCAACTAAATTCGCAATTCGCTGTGTCACTGCATCACTGGATTAGAATATCCCAGTAAGAAGATTTGCAGCAGTAGAGATAGCAGCTCCAGTAATGGCGCATTGAACTATCTGCTCATGGGAAGAGTCATCTGTTGTTAGTGCCAGTGCCATACCAGTAATTGCTCCAGCCACTGCACTGTTTTTCTGCACCAAAACAAGCAATCTAGGTCAAACCAATGAAGTTACTTGAAACACAATTGCATGCCAAAACTTAATTTCTTATAATCTAGACAGACCACAAGCATCCTTGTTTAAGACCTTCAAACTTGAATCAACTCACCCAGCCAGGGCATTGTAGAATATTGATTATGGCAAGCTTTGAAATGAGTCAATGGACAGGTTTTGTTGAGCTATTCTAGTAACAGCCATACAACATTACATTATAAAATCAATCAATTGAATGCTGCTAATACATTTTCAGTGAAAAAGAAATGCCATTCAGGAATATAGACATACCCCACTGTAAAGATTCCTTGCCTGTGTTCTTCACCCGAGAAAAAAAAAACATTCCAAAAAGTTATTAGTCAGACATAGAGAAAATACAACATAGCTCACCAAATTAAATAAACCATTTGCATCAAGTTCCCAATTTACCAAAATAGAAAAACCAAAAATCCAACTAAATGTTCCAGTGCAAAGGCATATGGACAAAGCAATTTGTCATTAATTCCAACATTTAACAGCCTAGTTGGGCAAGCTATGTGCTGTACTGAAAGGAACAACCATCTGCCAATAACTAAGCAAAACAAAGTCAAGTCTTAAGTTATTTAACTCAAAGTAGCAATTCACACACGCGCGCGCGCGCACACACACGAATATTTTGCCTAATGAGAGAAACCTATCCCCACCCACCAAAATACTAACAAACAGATATCAAAGGACTTCTATATGCTCGAACAGTTGAACCTAAGAACTCTTTCCTAAAAGTGGGATACACGCCACTAGACCAATAAGCCATCTCAAGGTATGTTTGTGAATTCAGTTTCCAATCAACCGGCCAAATAATAGTTTAGAATTTTTTTTAACAGTTTACCACTAGTTTACCTGTAATCCAACCAAATACCACAGAAGCTATGCAAGAACACACAGCCCTCAGTTACATTCTAAAATCCTACGTACAAACAGGTTCCCTCTTCTCAAAACCACGATGGCTCAATTGAAAACATTAGGAGAT
>JAESVK010067508.1:4483-21955 GCA_017140935.1 Hamamelis virginiana
AAAACATTATTTTACGTTTCACATAAAATAATTCAAACTCATTGTTCATATGGTACATCTCCCATATGAACATATCATCAATTATATGGTACATCTCCCATATAAATCTTTAAAATCATCATTCTCTATGGTACATCTCCCATATAAAGATCATTATTTTATGTTTCACATAAAATAATCTCACATCACTATTTTATGTCTCATATAAAACAATTTCAGAATATTATTTTATGTTTCACATAAAATAATTCAAACTCATCGTTCATATGGTACATCTCCCATATGAACATATCATCTATTATATAGTACATCTCCCATATAAATACTTAAAAAAATTATTTATATGGTACACCTCCCATATAAATACTCAAAATCATGACTTAAGAATGATTTATGCAAAAATGAACTAATTTTTCAAGGAAAATTCGATCAAAAATCAAAATTTGAGAAAATCAAAGAGGGGCACACTGGTGGCCGTCCTAGCCTGGACGGCTAGCCGTCCTAGCTAGGATGGTCACCATGTGTGACCCAAAAATTTTTGTTTTAAAACCCCCCTATGCTCATGTATGCTTTTTCATGCTCCTTCTAAGCATTTCTAAGCCTATTTTGCTCAAAAACTCTCACTCTTGATCCTCAATCATCATAAACCCAACCAAACATTGGTTCATACCCTTGTCAACACAAAATCATCATCATCTCTCCAAGTTCTTCAACTTGTTTTCATTTGGTGTGAACCTCTCCACTTCTCACATACTTGACTTTCTTCAAAGATGGCTGGAAATCAATCTCCCCCTCACTCAAAGTATCCATACTTGGAAGTTAAGGCTAGATACAAGGCTCCATCCTATGGGGATTCTCATCCACCATCTCTACTCTTGGAGTCTAAAACACACCTTTCATATATTCACTCCAAAGGCAATATAAGTTAGATTTCATCAACAACTTTTGATTCATATGTGTTTGATTAAGTTGAAATGCTTGCTTGCATGTTGTGATTGTTGATTTCATATCATCATATCTTTTGGGAAAGCATGGGAGCCCCATTTCATTGCTTCACGAGCTTGTCAATGGTGCACACCAAGTATTTGATGAAATGCCTCAATGAAGTAAACTTTGATTTTTCAAATCAAACATATCCTAATCTTTTTTCAATGATTTTTGTAGGATTTTAGAAAACATTTGCCATGATCAATTTTCTTTGAAAATATCATTTTGAAAATATGCATATCACATGTTTGATAAAATGCCTAAATGGCACCATCATCCATTTTCTTCTTTACAAGTCATTTCATGTCAAGTAAAGTATCTCAAAAATTTTCTATGATGTTTAATTTGATTAAAACACCATCAATTTTGAATTTGAAACACTTCGGATTTTGGTGACACCACCCATGCCTTTGATAATAAATTGTATCATACAATATGCACACATCTTTTTGTAAAAACCTTTTGAAAATGTATTGATCATTTTGGCTCATTCAAAGCATAAATTTTACTTCATTTCATGATATGTAAATCAATAATCATGCTTGCATTACATTTGAATCAAAATTCATTTAGAAATAACAACATTTGCTTTGATGTGAATATAACACAAACGTGCTTGTGCAGTCCAATTTCGAAATTCGTACACGATATTCCTTGGGTAAACTGATCAAATGGTGGGAATTAATGGAGACACGTCAACCTCAAACTAAAGCCATTGTTGAGTAGGCAGGCTTCAAGTTCTTCTTGGATTTTCTCTAGCTCGACAACATGGATAGAATGGCCATGATAGCTCTATCTGAACTCTGGTGGGATACCACCTACACATTTCATTTCGGGTTTGGGGAAATGACCATGACCCCACTCGATTTCACCGTAATTACAGGACTTACTATTGGAGGCAAACCGCTCGCCTTTTAAGAAGAAGCTCATAAAGATGAAGAATACTTGCTAAATCTCTTGGGTGTTGAAAATGTTCATTTGACAAAAAGAGGAGTCAGGCTCTCTTGGCTCTATAACCATTTTAGTATCCAAATCGAAGAAGAGGGAGAGATCCTGAAGATATCACTTGAGCATTCATTCTATATCTAATTTCTTGCACCTTCTTCACGGGTACTCAGGACATAGCCTCCCTAGGCTTTCTAGAGAGCTGGGAGGATATTGACAGTATTAACCTGTATGACTGGGGTGGAGCAACACAAGCAACCATGTATCGCTCGATGTGTGATAAGTCCCGAAATGCTACTTTAGACTTCGGCGGTTTGGCGTTCATATGGCAGGTAATGATTTTATCCGGTGTCTTTCAATAAAATTTTTCTATATCTTTGTCAATTTCCTGATCTTTATCTCATGCAGGTATGGGCTTTCATCTACTTGGATCTTGGTTGTCCTCTCTTGAAAGAGGGGGTTAACCAATGGCCATTTCTAGCTCGCTTTGATCAATGCAACAGGAAAAAATCCAACCTCCATAGGTATGATTATGCCACTGCCAAGGCTATCCTTGTTGGTCTCACTGCAGAACAGGTAATATCTCAACCCATTATCTTTCACTTAAATCTTCAAAATTCAATTCTCATACTCTTCATAATCTTCAGGTGAACTGGGACCCATGGGGTATTTGGAGGACTACTTTGGCTTCCCCTCACGCGCAGAGCGTACTCCTGACACATAGGCGAATCTTGTTTGAGGGGCCTGCTAGCAGATACTGGTACTTGGGTGTGAGAGTCTGTCGCCAAGTATATGGAAACATAGATGCAGCTAGGGTGCCTTTTCTGTCTCCTGCAAACATGCGTCACACTGATAAAGTGAAGGGTGAGGCCCTGTTAGAGTCTAAAAGAGGAGTGGATCTTTCCGCTTTCCTTTTCTCTGATGCGAACTATGAGGTCTTCTGCCAACAGTTCTTGATGCTTCCCTTAGCTACTGGAGAGCTACTTGAGAGGGTATGTAAATAAAACACTTTCCTTCATCTCTATAAAAAACTTTTACAACACTTTCATCTTTATGTCAACAGGGTCGTCGCTCCCAGGGTCAAAGCTCTAGAGCTGCTGCTAGTGATGATGATCAATACACAAATAGGCCTCTTGCCTTGCAGCCTGCAGATTGGAATATTGAGCTAATAGTTGAAGATAACTTCGTGACTTCTACTATTTCACGACCTTCAGTCGATGAGGGATATCACATAGATCCTTCTTACGAACAGGTAAACCTCCCACTGAATCAAACAATTGCACATGCATTCCCACAGATACACTGACATCATTCCCTTCCTGATAGGTTCCTTGAGAGTATTGCCAGGATTACATCGATCTTACCACCGCCATGAAGCGTGATCTACGCAGGATGAGCTTGAGGACTTCCGCTCTTACTCGTCAACAGGTAACTTCTGATCACATTCAAAAGTCTACATCTTCCTTCTTTTTCACAAACTGATCTAACTGTGAACTCTGTTCCAGGCACCTGACCCACCACATCATTCCTCAGCTGGCAAGGGATCTAGTCGAGGGATAAGGAGGAGCTCTCGAAAACATTGACCAATGAGACATGAGATTTCATTTGGAAAATCATTTGTAATTTGCAAACGTTTGTGCCAAAACAAGTTTTCCTCACTTTTATGGTGTATGTGCACTGTTAAAACTCATTCACTGCTATTAATTCTCTCACTTTTGATCATGATTGAACTAATACCAATGTTTTAAAACTTGTAAATAGTAACAAATAATCAACAAAAGTCAAAATCGGGGCCCCGAACGCACAAAAACTTGAAAAAAAAAGAGGTCAAAATTGGCAAAATTGGGCGGCCAAATCCTGGTGACCATCCAAGCCAGGACGGTTGGCCGTCCACCCTAGGATAGTCACCGAGTTGGCCCGCCTAATTTTGCTTATTTTTGTCAATTTCCAACTTCTAGCCTTTTTAGTTTCTAATTTCTCTTCAAACTTGACCTAGGTCTATAAAAAGGAACCCTTAGCAGCCTCTACAACCATCCTACAATAGTTTTAAGCATCATGGAGGCTCTCCCCCAAATTTTGAAAAGATTCATGGCGAGAATGACAAAGGAAGACAAGAAGGTGTTCGCTCGCTTCAACTTGAATGCGTGCTTTTCTCTTCAACAAATCAAGGTGGAAACAACATTCTTCATTGCCGCAAGTCACTTTTGGGATCCCACAACTCATGTTTTCAACTTTGGCATGGAAGAAATATGCCCGCTATTGAAAGAATTCAGCGCGATCATGTCCGTTCCTCTCAAAGGACCTTTCATCTTCCCACAAGTTCAGCGCAAATACACAGCAACTCTCGCTTCTCTTCTTGAGATCACTGAAGGAGATGCTTCCACATTCATAGAAGGTACCAATCTTAACCTTTTGAAACTAGCTACTTCTTTTCTTCACCCCGGCCTGTTCAACATGTTTTAGTTTTATGCCTTCTCGGGCAAGTGATTTTGGTAGGGTTAAAGCATACTTCTTTCTATTGGGCAACCTGACTGCTTCGCCAAATGGGGACCAAACAGATGATTCCATCTCTTCCAGAGCATACTTACACTTCCTAGGCGATCTCTCCATCGGTGGTGAAGGCTTTTATGTCAAGGTGGCCATCTGTATTACATACAACTCACATCGATTTCTCTCATGGGCCTTTTGAATTGGATGAAGCATATAGGCAATGGTTATCTCAGAATATGGGTACTCGGGGACAAGAAATGAAGGCTAGGATTTTGGGACTTATCGAGAGTCTCTCATCTGATGATCAAGGGGACACTTCGTCACTCCCATCTAATAATTTGTAAATGGTATTTTACAAGAGGGGAAGAGATGATGACTTTGAAGAAACTTCAAGGAAGGAACAAAGGACTTGACAGAATCTTTGAAACACATTTCCCATGCTTTTATTATTTAGAATAAATGAAACTAGGATCATATGGCACGTAATAGACCTTTGAAAGGTTTCTCTTCATTTCATGAATAAAAGAATTCTATCTTTTTAGTTTTGAATAAATGACTGCAAATAATTACAATTGAAAACAAACACAGGGTTGTTTTGCCTTAAAGAATTAAACCGCACCCAAAGTGACTTTATGGGCTGTCTACATATCTCCATTTTCGAATATCTTTTTCTCATAAAACTTTAACTTATTTTGAATGCTTGGAGAATCAGGTCCTTATAGTTTGTTGGATCAATTGAAAAGTATTTTTTTTTATGCTCTACTTTTTGCCTAGGCAGCCTTTGCAGGTTTTCTACCTAGCGAGCTCTTTTTTTTTCCTCTTTTATTTTATTATTATTATTATTTTTTATACATGATACTTTTTCAATTGATCCAAATTGGTAGGCTGAGAGAATTCGATCCCATCTATGTCCATAAGACGCACGACTCAGCCTGATAATATCTCTTTGATGATGTAGGGTTCCACCCAACTTGGCTTAAACTTCCCTCTTGGATCATGAATCGGCATTCTAATTTCTTTGAGTACCAGATCCCCTTTCTTTAAGCCCCTGTTTTTGACTCTCTTGTTGAATGCTCGAGCTATCCTTCTCTGATACCCTTGAACATGGTATAAGGCTCTTAGTCTCTTCTCATCAATCAACGACAACTCTTCAAACCTATTCCTCACCCATTCAACTTCTGCCAACTGGCTTTCCATAGCTACTCTTAGTGAAGGTATCTCCAACTCAATTGGTAACACTGCTTCCATACCATACACTAATGAATAAGGCGTAGCCCCAGTTGATGCCCTAATGGATGTGCGATAGCCCCATAATGCCAGAGGCAACTTCTCATGCCAATCATTGTACGTATCAGTGGTCTTCTTCAAAATGGTTTTCAAATTCTTATTAGCTGCCTCTACTGCTCCATTAGTCTGCGGACGATAAGAAGAGGAATGATGATGCATTATTCCATATTTCTTAAGAAGCTCCTCGGTTTCTGTTCTAAAATGCTGCCCATTATCTAAAATAAACTCCTGTGGCACTCCATACCGATAAATGATGTTGCATTGTATGAACTTGGCAACCTGCTTAGCATTCAAAGTCTTGTATGACGCTGCTTCTACCCATTTGGTAAAGTAATCTATGGCCATTAATATGTACTCGTGCCCATTCGAGGCTGCAGGAGTGATCTTGCCGATGATATCAATGCCCCATGTTGCAAATGGCCATGGTGATGACATGGTAGTGAGTGGCATGGATGGTTGATGGTTGATGCTTACCACTTGCAAACACTTGACACTTATAACATTTCTTGACATGCTTTCCACAATCACTTTCTAAGGTAGACCAGTAATACCCCAATCTCAGAATCTTCTTTGCGAGTATATACCCGTTCATATGTGGAGCCCCAGCCCCTTCATGTATTTCTTGAATGATCCGCTCTGCTTCATCTTCTTTCACACACAAGAGATGGACACTTTAAAAGACCTTTTATACAATTTCCCACTGCACAAGATGAACTGGCTAGCCAACCTTCTCAAAGTTCTTCGGTCAACATAGGATGCTTCTGGTGGATACTCTCCTTTTTCTAAGTACTGCTGAATGTCATGGTACCATGGCTTCCCGTCGTTTGGTTCTCCTTCCCTTAGGGCACAACAGTAGATGGGTTCTTCTCTAGATTCAATGATCATTGGTGCTACTCCCCCTTCTATTGGGATCTCTGCCATGGATGCTAAAGTGGCTAAGGCATCCGCAAACTTGTTCTTTTGCCTAGACAGGTAAAAGAATTTTATTTGACGGAATTCTTTCGCCAGTGTCTCTAGATAATCGTGATATGGCAGTAACTTCTCATCCTTAGTCTTCCATTCTCCTCTAGTCTGGCATATGATAAGGGCTGAATCCCCATACACTTCAAGCTCTTCTACTCCCAAGGCCAATGCTGATTCCAAGGCTAAAATGCAAGCCTCATACTCAGCTATGTTATTGGTTGCCTTAAAGTTCAGTTTCACTGCCACAGGTATCATCACATCTTCAGGTGTCTCCAGACAAACTCCTATGCCACATCCTTTCCTATTCAATGCTCCATCAAAGTGCACTTTCCACACCTTCTTCTCTACCACAAGGATTTCTTCATCCGGGAACTGGTAATTGCCATTGTCTGCTTGTGAAATGGCACATTCTGCCAGGTGTTCTGCTATAGCTCTTCCTTTCACTGATTTCTGCAGTACATACTGAATGTCGAATTCTGACAATAACAACAACCACCGCGCTGTTTTATAGGACAAAGCAGGCTTCTCAAGCAGATACTTCAATGGGTCCATTCGACTGATCAAAAGTACTTGGAAAGACATCATGTAATGGCGAAGCTTTTGAGTTGCCCATACCAATGCCACGCATGTCTTTTCTAGAGCACTATAGTTCACTTCATAATCCGTCATCTTCTTGCTGAGGTAGTAGATGGCATTCTCTTTCAATGACTCTTCAAGATATTGAGCTAACATAGCTCCCATCGCGGTTTCGGTGACAGTTAAGTAGAGTAATAACGGTTCACCTTGTCGCGGGGGAACCAGGATTGGTGGATTGCTCAAATACCTTCTGATGGTATCAAATGCCTCTTGACATTCCTCATTCCACTTAGTCGGTACATCCTTCTTTAGCAACTTGAAAATCGGCTCGCAGATAGTCGTCAACTGTGCTATGAAGCGGCTGATAAACTGAATTCTTCCCAAAAATCCCCGGATTTCCTTTTCTGTCTTTGGTGGTTGCATCTCCATGATGGCTTTGATTTTCCCCGGATCTACTTCTATCCCTCTCTGTGTGATCATAAAACCGAGCAGCTTCCCAGCAGTCACTCCAAATGCACATTTCTGAGGGTTCAGACGCAGCTTGTACTTGATAATTCTTTCAAAGAACTTCTTCAGAGCAGCTAAATGTCCTCCCCTATCCACAGACTTCACAATCATATCATCTACGTATACTTCTACCTCCTTGTGAATCAAATCATGCAGCAGTGTGGTAGCCATCCTTTGGTATGTCGTGCCAGCATTCTTAAGGCCGAAGGGCATAACCCGATAACAAAATGTTCCCCATTGTGTGATGAAGGCAGTCTTTTCCATATCTTGGGAAGCCATTTTGATCTGGTTGTAACCCGAAAAGCCGTCCATAAAAGACAAGAGTGCATGGCCGGCAGTGTTGTCAACCAATACATCTATATGGGGCAGTGGGAAATCATCCTTAGGACATGCCTTATTGAGATCTCTGAAATCGACACACATTCGTACTTTCCCATCCTTCTTAGGCACTGGAACGATGTTGGCTAACCATTCTGGGTACTCAACTACTTGTAGAAATCCGGCATTCATCTGCTTGATCACCTCATCCTTAATCTTCAAGGCCCATTCTGGTTTCATTCTCCGCAGCTTCTGCTTGACTGGCTTCATGTTCGGATCAGTGGGGATGAAGTGTTGTACAATGTCGGGATCTATGCCTGGCATATCTTGGTACGACCATGCGAAAGCTTCAATATTCTCTCTCAAAACCTCTACCAATGATTCTCTCTCTTGTGGCGACAGTGTTGATCCAATTTTAATTATTTTAGGTGATTCATCCGTCCCTAAATTGATTGAAATTAATTCATCCATGTTAGGTTGAGCGTGCCCCTTTCCATATTGCTCGTCGAGCTCAGGAGGAACATCCTCTCGCGGGTCTATATTCATGCCATACAAATCCAATGATGATAAAAAAGAGACACTGCAAGAGAGATGAGAAGAGAATGAATACTTCTTTTATTGATTGAAATTTGAATAACAGAACACAGAAGATGAAACAAACTGACACTCATACCTCTTCAAATGAGGTTGAGGTTTTTTTATTGAAAACAAGGAAATCCTACACTACTACAAAGAAAGCAGGGAAATCCTATTCTACTGAAGACACCTACAAGTTATCATCAGATGGAAGTGACTCGATCTCCTCACAATCATGGATGAAAGGACAATCTTCAAAGCCCCAGTTTGGTAAAGGTGGAGTTGTAGGTTCAATTGGGTAGATCGCCTCGACCTCATAAGTATGCAATTCGAGACACAGAACCGCCTGCTCGGGCTCTCTTTCGATAGCCTGTACATACTCGAACCCTGACAGTAGCACTTCTGATGACTCCTGGCTGATCTCACAGATTGGCACTCGACTATTTCGGTTCATCTCCATATCCCCTTTCAAAGTGACCACTGACCCCTGATAAGGAAACTTAATCTTCTGGTGAAGTGATGATGGTACAGCCCCGGTCGGATGAATCCACGGTCTTCCCAAAAGCAGATTAAAACTGGCTGGCACATCTAGGATCTGAAAATCAACATTGAATTCAACTGGCCCAATAACAACTGGAAGAGTCACCATTCCCACAACTTCTCTGCGAGTGTTGTCATAAGCCCTAACAGTCTGTTCTGATGGCGAAAACTCAGATGGTTCAATCCCCAAAGTAGTAGTAGTACTGAGCGGACACACATTCAATGCTGACCCGTTATCAACCAAGACTGAGGGAACCCTCTTTCCCATGATATCCACTGTGATGTACAAAGCCTGCAAATGATTACTCCCACTCTCGGGTAAGTCAGATTCAGTAAATGAGATGGATGGTCCATGATGAACCGGATTTACCAAACCTACCAAACCCTCAGGGGACGTATCAATAGGAACTTGCACCTGATTCAACAACCGAAGCACTGTCTGTCTATGTTTCTGTGAAGCCATGAGCAATCCCCAAATGGTAATGTTAGCCTGGGTTCTCTTCAACTGTTTCAGTATTTCTTCCTCTTCTTCTATGACATCTGATCGCTGACCCTTCTCTAATTCCCCTAACGGATTACTGGCTTCCAAATGAGCTGGCTTGAAATGGCGTCCGCCTCGAGTCAGATGGTCTACTTCCTCATCACTAGCCCACAGATTCTCTATGGTCTCAGGTGTGCTCATGAGATCCTCCCATTCAATCATACCGATCAAATCACTGTCTTCCCCTGTGATCTTCACAACTGAAGAGGTTCCATTCTCAAACTGTTTCTGCATGGTATCCTGACTCAACCCTTCGGGTGAAGAAGGAATATCTAGTTCAACTTCTGCAGGTAAATCATCCCAACCCGTTGGAATGATAGGTTCATCAGAAATCTTTCTCGATGAATAGAGCACATAATAATCGAACTTACCACTCGACTCTCCTAACAATCCGACCTCTGGGTCTCCCGCTAGGTATCTCTTCTTCAACTGACGTTGAGAATTCCCACTTCTAGGAGCTTCTTCGAGAACTTCAGGTTGCTCAGGTTCTTCATACTGATATAACTCTCCATCATCAAGTAAATCCTGAATCAGTTTCCCTAAAACTCTGCAATTCTCCGTGTCATGCCCGAAGATGTTGTGGTACTGGCAAAAAGGCTTACGGAAGCGGGGTATGAGTGGGGTAATGAGGCCTTGGGACCGGGCTTGGTAAAAGGCTTCGGTTAAGGTAGTTTTAAGTGAGACATATGGGCGGATCGGGTGACGAATTTTTGGGTCGTCGAGGCCCAGGGCATTGATTTGAGCTGGTGGTGGTACAGCATGGGTTGGGAGAGGGTTACTGGTGACATTTGGTTGACTTGGTGGATTTGGTGGGGCAATGACTTTCTTGTCAATGAGGTCTTGGATTTCATGGCGAAGGCGCATGCATTGGTTGTTGTGATGGCCTTTAGATTGGTGGAACTGACAATACTCATTCTCCTTGAAGTTTCTGGGTAATGGGTCTGGAAGAGGCCAGGGTTCCAAAGGGGTAAGGAGACCACGTGCCTTCAATTTCTCGAGGACACGTTCCAGGGACATGTATAGATTGGTGAATTGGCGGGCTGGCTCTCTAGCTTGGAATGGGCGGTTTGCTTGGGTAGCCTGAAAAGGTTGGGCAATGGCATTGACTTCAGGGTTGGGTTTGCGGTTGAGAGGTGGTTGGCGGTTTCTGAAAGGTTCTTCGGCCTTAAGAGCCCCACTAGCCAGAGCATCTTCAACTTGAGTACCGGCAATAACAAGGGCTTTGAAGTTAGGGAAATACTGCGAAAACAAGTACTTGTTGTAAATGGGCAAGAGACTCTTCAGCACCATCTGCACCTGTTCATCATTTGTAGGCCTGTGGGTCATCTGCGAAGCTTTCGCCCTCCATCTAGAAATAAAAGCAGAGAAACTCTCCCTCGGTTCCTGCTTAGTAGTCTCAAGATCCCTACGAGTCACATCAATCTCAGTGTTGTACTTGTAGTGATTAGTGAACTCATTGCAAACATCCTCCCATGTCTTCAGCTTAGTCTCATCTAAGGATAAGAACCACTTCGAGGCTGACCCTTTCAGTGATTCATGAAACATCTGAGCCAACAGCTCATCATCGGCTCCACGAGGTTGCATCGCCCTCACATACATCTTCAAATGGGTTTTAGGGCAACCCATCCCATCAAACTTCTCTAATTCCGGCATCTTAAAACTGAACGGCATACGGGCCTTGGGGAACAGTGAAAAGGATGTCACATCAACCATGTCATCAGACCGACGCATCCCCTTCAGGGCTTTCTCTAAGGCTTCAACCTTACTCGACAACAGGATCGGATCCCCAGAGAGGAATCCAGATCCACTGGGCTCGCCATCCAGATTAATGGGCTTAGATTTGGCTCCTGCCTGGGCCTTGGCACTGTCATCAACTTGGGCCGGGATAGGTGGATCAGAGGTACTTCTCGGGTTCTCTAAATGGGCCTCCCTAACCTGATCTGTACCGGTCTGTTTGTCTTGGGACATTTTCTTAATCTGTTCAGTCTCACGGGCCAGGGCATCAATTCGGTCCATGATAGCATTCAACACTGTAGCAGTGGTACTGGATTCTCCGTCAGCCATTGAGGATACACTCGGGGGTTCAACACTAAAAAGACGCCCTCTAGAATCACGACGCCAGGCCAGAATTCTACACCATGAAATGGGCTTTTTAGAAAAAAGGGACAAGTCCATGATACTCAAAACCTATTGACAGACTATCAAAGAGGTGCTACCCAAATAGAAGGCAAGGAGAAAAGGGAAAACCGTCCTATCATAATTCCAACTCACTTCCCTATTTCACAAGGGCACTTCCTTAGAAATTAGGAAATAAATCAGAATCACTAATAGGGAAATAAAACATGATCAGCCAAACAAGGCTCAAAGAGAAACACCAAGGACCAATCCTTCATTCTCAGGGCACTTTCCTTTGAATCGAAGGTCTTAGTCAAAACAAGCCAAAACAACCTAGTCATAGAAAAGGGTATGTACCTTTAGAATATTCTCTTCCATCCTCAAAATAGTCGTTTCATTCTAAGGACCAAAATCCTTAAAATAAAGGGCCTATATTAAAAATATCAAAGTTTATCCAAGGGTACATATCCCTAAGTTCTAGCATTCACAAACAAGGCTCACATCAAATTGGGATAATTTTGGCAGCATAACGACACAATTATGTGCTAAAAGAAATTTGGCAGCATAACGGCGTAGGTATGTGCCAAGGGAAAATTTTGACAGCATAACGGTACAGTTAAATACCAAAAGGAATCTCGGCAGCATAACAGTACAATTATGTGTCGAAATTTCGGCAGCATAACAGGTGTGTGCAAGCACTGTAGGGTAGAGTGTCCTACTTGGCTGTCTACATGGACTAATGCAAAAGGTGGGTTCAAAGGTTCCTATTGCAGACCAATCCATATACCTAACCACATGTGACACATGGCGTGCCGCGTGGGTCCAACAGTACTGATTGGTCATTGATATACCCCGAAGGGTACTTGACAATAGGTTGATGGCTTCGTCATGATTGCCCTAGTGTCGAGTGGAGACAGGGATCAGGACTAGACCATCGTTTGGCAAGGAAACATCGTCCTATCACACAATGACATGCAGCTAATATAACTAAAATGATATGCAGTCACACAAATGCAAGTGGTTGATTTTAATTAATTTAAGAAATTAAATAGCCCAATTAAATTAATGAAGTTTAGCCCTCGACATCCCCAGTGGAGTCGCCAGTTCTGTGGACCAGCCTCGCGGACGGGGCTTTAGGTGGTGTGAGTCCACATCATCACCGGGCGATGTGATTAGGGGGGTTTAGAAATCAAAACAAAGGAGTCGCCACCTTATTTTTAAGGAATAAGGAAACCATAAAAATGTTTTTATTTTAAAACAAAACAAACTCCATTTTCAATGAAAAGACAGTCTTTGAACCAGAGTTGGATCCGGGGGCTAGGTTACGACGTGGGAAGGTTCCAAGCTTTCGCTTGTAGGCACCCACCTCGCCCTAATTAAAGGACTTCTAATTTATTTGGGCTATTTAAATTTCTTAATACAAATAATCCTAAATAATCTAATCAACCAAGAAAAATATTGATATAAATGCATTATCTATATTAGTTATATTAATAAATAAATAAATAAAAATATATACAAACAAACCCTAAGAACCTAGGACACCCTACGGGCATACTAGGGCGGACTTGAGCCCTATTAGCGCCTACGTAACTTACTAGTATCACCTAGCAAGTATCAAAGTCCACGTAGTTCGACTACCCTAGGACTCTCCTATTGTAATCGATCACATCAATCAAAGGTATTTCAACCTAATTCAAGACTCTAACTTCGAGAGTTTTTTGTTTGTTCAAAATCATTTATTCAAAAATCATTTATTTGAAATCATTTCGAATTAAAAGATATTCATAAAATCCAAATATTCTAAAATAATTCTTATTTTTAGAATTAAATTCCAATTGAAAATCTTTTTCAAAGATATTTCAAGAAAACAAACCATATTGAGAGGAATTTCATTCCAAAGTAAAAATCTTTTAAAATATTTCAAATCTTTTGAAAATCAATTAATAATCAAATATCTCATAAAATCATTTTTATTTCATAAATATTGCATCAAAAATCTTTTAGAAAATCTCTCGAAGATCGACATCTCAAATCAATTAAAATACTCAAATCTGATAACAATCTTTACAACAAAGGAAATTCCTAGGGAAGGTCAAGTGACCTTCCTAGCCTAGGGTCTCTAACTAGCCCTAAAGTTAATCTAGAAACCCTAAAATCCTAATGCAATGCATGCTGAAATTTAAACAAATAACAAGTAATCAATTCTAAAGATGCATGAAAATGCTCCTAAATGCACACTAATTAATCTATGTGAACCTAAGCATATTTCTAAATTGGTTTTGGCCCTAAAATAATTTTTAGAAGTCATTTAAGGCCATTTTCAATTCCGGACAGATTTGAAAGCGGACTTTAAATCACCCTAAAAACTTTAAAAAGAAGTAATAAAAATCATGTTAATGACCTAGCATGCATCCTACATGAATATACTACGAGGATACTATAATAATCATGCGAAAACATGGCTTAAAAATGATAATAAAGCCATTTTAAAATATATATTCAAATCTGGACATATTTAAATACATACTTTAAATAACCTAAAAATCATTCTTAATCCATGGAAAATAATGAACAAAAACCCTAATATGCATACTAACATAATATACAAATTTAACCTACAAAATATACATGAAATCATGGCTTAAAAATGTTATTTAAGCCTCATCTAAGCCCATGTTCAAATCTGGACAGATTTGAACCTTGACTCTATGGGACTTAATTAACATAATTAATCCATTTAAAATGATGAACAAAAATCCTAACTAGCATGCTTGACTAGATTAGTACACAAAATAACATTAAAACTAACAAAAGTATGCTCAAACAATTAATTTAAACACAAGGGAAGGATCTTACCTTCGCACGCTCCCTTGTACACAATTTATACATTCAAACAATATATCGAGTGTTCAAATAATCATAAAAACACGAAAGAAAAAAAAACTCAAGACTCACTATAAAAATGCTTCAACATACTTACACAATCATGGATATCATATAATCATCACAGGATTTCAAAAATCATGCAAACACATTGAAACATTATCCTAAGCATGCTTACTTACATAAAATAATAATAAAAAACTACTTCTAATCATGCATATATACGTAAAATAATAAGAAAGCTAACCCTAACATGCATACACACATGAAATCACAAAAAAAACTAACCCTAACATGCAAATCACAAGAAACTAACCCTAACATGCAAATCACAAGATACTAACCTTAACATGCATACATACATAAACTCACAATAGAATTCACTAATCCTAAACATGCATACTAACATAAAATAATAACAAAACTAATCCTAAACCTATTTAACCACATGAAATCATAATAAAAGTAACCCTAATCATGATTGCTAAACATAAAATAATAAGAAAACCTAACCCTAACATGCATATGACATGAAATAATGAATAAAACTAAATCCTATCATACTCATAGTAGAATGAAAAGAAAAGAGAGAAGTCATATCATATGAAAACCAAGAGGACTTACAACATAGCCTCATCAACTTACACCAGAAATCATGAAGAAATGAAGGTCAAGGTTAAGAGTTTACCCTTCGATCTCCTTCTTAGCTAGCCTCCTCCAAGCCCTCAGCCTTTTCCTCTTACTCCTTCAATGGTGCAAGAGTGAGGAGCCTCAAAAATCTGTAGCCTCTTCTCCTCAAAACCCTAAAATTCTCTCCCTTTTTTCCTTGAACCTCTATAGTGCAATATATATAGAGTTAGGGTTAAAAGCATTGAATGGTTGAGATTAAATTCTTTAAAAAACGATCCTAAGGCCTAGGATGAGTCTTTCTAGGGTTTGAATGCTGAATCCCTTCGCATTTAAGCCAAAAAATCCAATCAAATCGGCCAAAATAAGTCAAGGTTTTTAAAAATGGCAAAATTGGCTCGAGCCATGCTGGTGGCCGTCCTAGCCTGGACGGCTGGCCGTCCTAGGCTGGACGGTTGGCCGTCCTAGCTAGGATGGTCACCGTGCTGAATTTCCATATTTCGATCCCCAAATTCAAGGGTCTTCGAATTTTGGCCATATTTTGGTCAAATTTGATCCAAATCCGACGGTTCAGGGCTCAAAACGACCGTGCTTTGATCCTCCACATTTTTAGAATGTTTTTGGGTTAAAATCAATTGACCATGGTCAAAGGTTTTAGCAAAAAGCTAGCCAATTGACCCGGTTGTGCCAAAATCGGTCAAATGACCATTCTCTGTTTTGTAAAATTGATCAATTAGGCTTGCACCACTTCTAAAAACATGGTTTCAACATGAAATTGGTACTTAACAACATGTTTTGAAAATCTTTTGTTTTGGTGAAAACGACCAATTCACGGTCAATTTGATCGAAACCTTAATTCGGCTCATCCTTACCCGCGGGATCGATTTTGGGAGAATCCATCCCAACCATTCAAAAGCTCAATTGACATACCAAATTCACTCCCCACATCCATATAAACCTCATGAAACAATCCGTTTCGAATTCGGAGGTCATTCGGAAATTATACGAGAAAAAGGACGAAAATGCCCTTCAAGTCGCAAAAACCCTAATTACCTATCGAGCTCTCATCAGAATGCCATGAAAATTTACAGGGATGTTCTAAAACACCTCAAAAGTCAAATGAAATACAAATGGGTTGATTCCAATCCAAATGTACACATGAAATAATGAATTGTCATTTTCCTCAGCAAAGGGCAATTTGGTCAATTTGGTCTTTACAAGGCCAATTCCTCACCCAATGATCAGCTATTCTAGTTGATCATTTGTATGGATATATGGTAGAAAAAAAATGGTAAAAATGGGGTGTCCACAGTGGCCTTGTTCTTTTTCAAGTCTTTTGCAAAGTTTTATAAATTCACCACTATCACTCTTGTGAGATAGGAATAGAACCCAAGTATACCTTGAGTAATCATCAACTAAGACAAAGGCATAAAGTTTACCACCAAGACTAGCTACATCATTTGGTCCAAACAAATCTAGATGTAACAATTCCAACAATTCCAAAGGCCTAGATGTAGAAATATGCGCTTTGGTTTTAAAACTAGTTTTGATTTGTTTTCCAAATTGGCTTGCATCACAAATTTTATCTTTTGAAAAGTTAGCTATGACCAAGCCTACAACAAGTTCATTTTTAGAAAGCTTTTGAAGTAACTCCATGTTTGCATGCCCAAGCCTTCTATGCCATAACCAATTTGAATCTTGTAAAGCGGAAAGACATGTTGCATCTTGAGATGTTAAGTCATCAAAACAAGTGATATACACATTTCCAAGATGTTTTGCAACAAGGATATTGATTTTGTTTTTATCTAAAACATTGCAAGAATTAGAAGTGAAGTTCACAAAATAGCCACTATCACACAATTGACTAATGCTAAGCAAGTTATGCTTTAAATCTCTAACAAGCAAAACATTATCAATAGTAATAGAGCCATTACCAATTTTACCTTTACCAATGATCTTGCATTTGCTATCATCACCAAAGGTTACAAGTCCACTGATTGTACCATAATATTGCATACTTTCATTGCATTATTCCCATCATTTTGTACATACTTGAGCCATTTATTTTTGTAAATAGGTGCGTTTGATTCTTTTGTTGTTTTTGAGCCCTTGCA
>JAESVK010067509.1:0-12096 GCA_017140935.1 Hamamelis virginiana
TTCCCAATATGGGCACTTGGAGAATATCGTCGGCGCGTTCAATTTGCATAACTACTCTTTAATTATATGCCAAAGCAAAAAAGAAGTTGTACCAACTCCAAATAAGCCTCAAAAGGAATGGCCACAACATATATATATTAATTATACCTCTTTTACATGCATGTGTAATGGAAGCATTCATACTTCGATCAATATTACTTGAAGATGGATGTAAAATATATGTCAAAAAGGTGTTTTTTTTTTTCTTCCCATTGCCAGTAGTAGTCTTTACAAGAAGTAGTACTGTCCATTTGTTAAAAAAAGTGTCAATATATATAACAATGTATACCCTTTACTAGTTGTCCTTAAATTTTTGGACATGGCTACTTCAGGATGTGTGCATAAATTAATATGGAAAATGATTGAGATACCGTCCTCCTTCCCCCTTTTTTTTTCCTGTCTCACGTGGCACCTGATGGAAGACTGAAGAATAAAAAAAAGAAAAAGAAATGTCCAGTGTAGTGCATTTGTTGGCACCCTGCACGAGGTCTCTCTCTCTCTCTCTCTCTCTCTCCACTGTATTTCTTCTTCCTTCTTCTTTCTTTCTTCTTCTTCTTCCTTCTTCTTTCTTTCTTTCTTCTTCTTCTTCTTCCTCTTTACTGTGCTCATAAAACAAAAGACGCTGCTGCTGCTGCTGCCGCTTGCTGCTGCTGCTGCTGCCGCTTTGCTGTTGCTGCTCGCTGTTTGCTGTTACTGGCTGCTACTTCTCCTGCTTGTTGCTGCTACTTTTGTGTTTTCGCTGTTTTGTTTTTTTGTTTTTTTGTTTTTTTTTCCCACTGTCTTCCTCCTCTTCTTCCCCTCCTTTCTCTATCTTTTCTCCATTTAACTGGGTTTTCACTGTTTTCTTTTTTTTTTTTCATTTCCACTGTCTACCTCCTCCTCTTCTTTTTCTTCTCTGTCTTCCTCTTCTTCTTCCCCTTCTTTCTCTCTTTTTTTCTCTCTTTTCTATAGGTTTTCACTGTTTAGTGTTTTCACTGTTTTTTTATATATTTTTTTCCACTGTCTTCCTTCTTCTTCTTCTTCTCTGTCTTCTTCCTCTTCTTCCCCTTCTTTCTATCTCTTTTTCTCTTTTTCACAGGTTTTCACTATTTAGTGTTTTCACTAACTGTGAGATGGGAAATCAAAACGGTAATCACATACGGGGACTCCTAGCATTACTCAATTAATATAGCATTCTCAATTAATAACTGTTTGGTGATCTCATATATCAAGAGTACCAAAATATATATGTTACGCTACCCCAAAATGAATTTTGAAACCAACCATTAAATAGATTGGTTCAAATCGAATTTTGAAACCAACCATTAAATAGATTGGTTCAAATCGACCTCCCAGAATTCTTTCTTTTGAGAAATCTATTAGTTTCTTTTCCCTTTCACTTGGCCATGGGTTGCAAAACAAAAATACTAACCCATGCCACCACCATTTACACCATAATAAGTTTACTTACTACCAATAAATCACTATTAAGCTAGGCGGCCGGTAACAAAAGTATATCTATCTTTGAACATATCATGTGAATTGGTTGCAAAAATTAATACAAATAACACAACTGGACCAAAAATAAGATAATTATAAAGACTGTACGTGCCAACTAACTTGACATACATCATGTGACATAATACTTGGAATAGTAAGTTAATGACAATAACAATTTGTTTAGCATTAAAAAAACGTGGGTAAATAAAAACCTAGTGTACATTTTCTTTTCAGAATTTTCTCCTTAATTCCCTCTCCCTTGGAAATTGGAATTTTCTTTCAAGATTCTAAAACAAAAGAGTACTATACAATGATTCTCAATAAAGATCATCTGACAGCGAAAGAGAATTAAAATCATGTAGAAAAATTTTACATGAGAAATTGTAAGAACAAAATAGAAATAAAATAAAAATAAAAATATATATGGTCCACATATCATCATATCCTTCAAAAAGTTTGAATTACCCAATTCTATTTAAGTTTCTTAATTGCCAATAATATTATATAACGAGAAACGATCTAATCAGCTACGTACAGCTGATTTTAATAAAATCAGTTAAGGGTTTAGGGCCTTTTGATCATTTATCTCTTAATGCATGATTCATTGTGAAAAGAAATCCAATAGCCCTAAACTCTTAGAGTTCTGATTTTAGTTAAAACTAGTCAGCTATAACTGATTAGATCATTTCACATTATATAACTAATGATTAATTATTATTGAAAATAGGAAATCACAGGAGTAGGTATTTAATTATGAGGAATCGTACATTGAACTATTCATCATATTGGAACATCTTCCCAATATGGGCTCTCGGAGCATATTGCCAGTGCATGAGTCTTTAATTTATATACTCCAAATAAGCCTATAAGATCAATATACCCATAGGCCCCTTAAGAAAAATAAGATTTTGATAAATTAATAAAATATAGATAAATGACATTTGTGCACATTAGTTTTGCTGCTAATATGAATATACTTAAAATGTGGATAATTGCCAAATTTGGTGGATTCTGGATTAAGGCCAAGAATCATGCTCCTAGCCAGGGACGTAGCCGGGATTTATAGATAGGGTGGGCGAAACTCTAAAAAAATGAAATTTAAGGTTTCACCTTTTAAAACTAATAAATTATCTATATTTAATACAAAAAAGCACAAAAACACTAGTAAATGAAACATAAATCATCAAAAAATAATTCATATTAATAAAATATTCACTAATCGATTACAATTATCCCATTCGAGTCTTCATTTTTTGAAAGTGTTGTATGATGACCTTATTATCAATGCTATCAAGTATATCTTTCTTAATATATCTAATCATGCTATCATGCATTCATCAATTAATCGTCCATCCGGTTGCGCAATCAACTCTTCACAATTTTCATTGCATAAAATGCCCTCTCTACAGTGGCAGTCGCAATTGGGAGGGATATATATATTGTTTTAACCATTTTTTGAGCTAAAACATCAATCCCTTTCAATTGTGAAAAGTCACTAGAAGAGCGCATATCGACAACATAATTCTCAAGTTGATTGTCAAGCACAGCAAGATGGAATGCAGATAAAGTGCAGCTAAGCGAATCAATTGTTGTTTGTTAAAAGCAGAAAAAGAATCATCGGGCCTCAAAGATGGCACACTAAGAAGCAATTCAGTGTTTGACTCAATGAAATGACTATTAATTAAGCTCAAAAAGTTGCACATCAATGACAGAATAAAATAGCTCAACGCGATAGTGATGTAGATTTTTTTTTTTTTTTTTTCAAAATGTCAGGGTGGGCAATTGCCCACCCTTGCCCCATGGTGGCTACGTCCATGCTCCTAGCTATATATCATTATGCGATAACATATGTGATAATATATACCGAGATCAGGATATCCATTTTTGAATGGTCCGCAGAAACTTTCTCCACATTTCAAACCTACCGGCGACCATTCTCTGCCACCGTTCACCGGTGAATATGGATAAGTACTTCCACAGTAGTGATCGAATGCATGCTCATTAATTACTTTAACTGCCACTTTCTTTTAAAGTGACTTCCACAGTAGTGAATATATGCAAGTTGTATTATGCACACTACTTCCTCCACTTTAATTTTCTCATTTTACGTTACAATTTACATGCATGCTTTATGATATTAGCATATATGTCACTTCACGAGAGCTGAGAGAGCTTTCATTTCAATCATATCTGAATCGTCTTTGGCTCACACGATTTCATTGCTAGCTACTACCCATGCATATATATACATATATATACATTCATATCTCATGTTCTAGATATATACCTCCAATTTGGTTCTTATATTTTCTTTCTTTCTTTTTTTGGTTTAAATTTATTCAATTCAATTCCTTGGAATTATTAATGTTTCTTCTCCAAGAAATTATGATTCTTATTGATGACTACTAATTAAGATCGATGATTACTAGCTAGCTTCCATGTTGTCCTAATCAGTTCTATTATATATATATATATATATATATGATTTTAAGGTAGAGAGAGAGAATGTGGAGGCTTAAGATAGCGGAAGGACATGAGGCAGAGGTGAGGAGAGGGAATAATAACATTGGAAGACAACACTGGGAGTTCGATCCTCACGCTGGAACTCCACAAGAACGAGCCCAAATAAAACATATTTGCGAAGAGTTCAAGAAGAATCGATTCCAAGTGAAGCAAAGTGTTGATCTCTTCATGCGAATGCAGGTATACATATACATATATCAATTCGGAATTGGATTGGATCAGCACCAATATCAATGCTTATCAATCTAGTGTGGTAAAGCTCTGCACTAAAAAATAACAATCAATAGAAAAATAAAAGATTTGAGCTGATTTTAGAAATAAAAAAATATACATAAATGCTAATAGACTTCCATATGACTAGTTACAAAACAAATTTTTAAAAATTGACTGTTGAATTAGAGATCCTTCTTATGTATGTCACGCTTGCCAAAAATCACCGTTTTCCTACTGTCAGTTTCTGAAAAAACTATATATATATATACATTCTCTCTCTCTCTCTCTCTCTCTCTCTCTCTCTGTGTAACATCCCAACCTAACATCCGTACCGACCCTTCCGGATAGGTCGACACGTGTCAAGATAGGGGTACAACCTGTCCTGCTCATTCGTATTTCTGCATGAGATATAAGAAATGAATATATATAACAAAATGAAATGACATGTCCATACATTATGTCCCAATTCGCCAAATATAATACAAATAGGAAATCGAATATATTGCCAACATCCCTGGCAAATGGACTGTATCATAGATTAGAAGTATTCTAAATAACTTAATATATTTCTCATGAAATATGTAAAACCAAAGCAGGAAATAACTATGCAGCTATCCACCATTTCCAAAGCAGCGAATTATGCAAACCAAACAATGTACCCCGAGTCAACCTGAAATATACTGCAATAAAGCAGGAGTGAGCGTCAACGTGCTCAGTAGGAATATCATTCTTAACTAACAGTGATAATATTGATGCAAAGAATATTAAATAAAACATTTCAACATTTTATGGTAAATTATCTCAAGAGTGGTGAGTGGTTTTCAAGATTTTTAATTCAGTATTAAAACCTTAATGCTTTAGAAGTGCTTTAGATACTTGCTAAATTGTGTCAATCCATCGGGCTCTAGCGGGCCAGTACTAAATTGTGTCAATCCACTGGACTCTAGCAGGCCAGTGCTAGATTGTGTCAATCCACCGGGCTCTAGCGGGCCAATAGGGTCATGCCATTGGCTCCACCCTAGACCATGGTCTGAAATATCTCATAAATCATCACTTCAACATTATATCGGAGTAATCCAAGCACATATAAAGCATATCATTCCAAGTGTTCTCATCAGGATCACATATCTAAATCAACAGTTTTATCTTTGTTCAATAGAACGTTCAGATCATATAAAGTACGTACATTTCATGAACAATTCATCACCATAGGTTTAACAAAATATATATTCCATGCATCAGGTTTTACAATCATAAAATATTTGACAAATAGTAGGTTTCATTATAAATCATTTCATATAAAGGAGGAATTATGCATCAAAGGTTTATAAAGGGTATTCATAATCATTAACACTGGAAAAAGTTCAAAACATACCTATCATCAATATTAGTAAGAATATAAATATCCCTACCTCAATGCAACTGTATTTCCAACCCTTTGCGTCTCCTCGAGCCTCCCCAATGCAATGCTTATGCACCAATGCAAGTGGTCCTCCAAGGGACCTTTTGAACTGAAAATAACAAGCAAACAATGCGAAAGAAACAATCAAAACAAAGTACAAAGGGGTCCTAAATCCTCAAAAGCAAAACAACCTTCAAAACTAAGCATTTACGAGCTTAAGAGCCCAAAAGCCCCAAAAATAACAACCCAAAGGCTTAAAGATTTTCAAAATATATTACCAAGAATGATTTGGCATTGCATGCCAAATCCTATGGCTAAAAGCCAAGTGGCTTAGGAAGCAAACTTTAGAAAACCAAAGAATAAACCAAAAGGGGTAAATCTGGTATTTATCAAAATATTTCTCTTTCCAAAATAGGTTTTTACTCCAATTCTATTAAAATAAAAAAATAGGCTTCATAAGCTTTTCGAGCACATAAAGATCGTTCAAAACGGACATCAGATGAAAAAGATATGCGCGTTTAAAGTTTGGGTTGAAAATTAGGCCCTTCCAAAACAGTTTTGCTATTTAAACCATATATCCTAGCTCAGTTATCTAAAATTAATGAACTTTAGTGTTCTGAAAAGACGACTCAAAGATCTACAATTCATCTTTAATAGCCAAAATCCAAATCCAACATTTTCAAGGACAAAATCATCAATTTCAGTAACCTATTGGGTTTGGGCGAGAATATTTCCACTAAAAAACAGTTTTTGGTAAAATGGGCATAACTATTTGTACAAAATTCCAAATGAGGTAAGGTCGGATTCATTGAAAAGCTAATTCAAATACGTACAACTTTTGTGAAAGTTTAGCCCAAATATGCTTCTAACAGTGCCGAAAGTGTATGGACAGAACACTCTGTTTTCAGAAATCACATTTAAATTCATCAAATAAAAAGATTAAAATTTGTGAAACTCAAAAAGAGTATAACAATTTGGGTCCTTCAAAACTCATTTCTAAACCATAAACTAAATTCATTCAAAGTTTACAAGTAAGCTTGTTTAGCCTAGGATCCATTTATTAGAAAACTTCAAAGTATTAGACCATGATCCAGATTTTCGAAAATCCCATCAAGCATGTTGAAAACTTATTTTGAAGACTCAAAACAGAAAATCAAGCTTGAATCCATGTTGATACAGCTCATACCCAAGATCAAAAACCCCTTTAAAACTAACATGCAAGATCATGAACTTCAAAAACCATCTCTCAAGACACTCCATAACCGAGAATACTTAAAAGAAAGATAGAAGGTCAACATACATGCCACTTCAAACCCAGAAAATTCGAAATCCCAAACATACAGCCATAAACCAAGCTAAAACCCTTTATCAAAACCCCAGTCAAAACTGATTTACTCTAAAACTCAAACTAGGGCTCAAAGACACAAGAACCCACTTTGATCAAAATCAAAACCCATTTTTAAAACCCACCAAAACTTGGATACAAGCTATTGCAGCCGTGGATCCATTCAAGATCAACCCCTAAAAACCCAAATTTTGGCTTGAAGACAAAACAAAACTCCCAACTTCCCAATGATCCAAAAATATATGATGATCGAAAGAAACTAAAAGAGAAGAAGGAGAAGCAAGGTACAAACTTACTCGCTGAAGAGAGTATGGGAGCTCCGGCAAGGAATCCTGCCATGGTCCGGCGGCACCACCCCTCACGGCAGCTGCTCCCTCTCTCTCAACCCTCCTTTATCGCAGCTCTCTCTCTCTCTCTCTCTCTCTCAAATGGGTTTCATATGATGAAAAATGAAAATAAAAAGAAAGGGGTAGCTGGTTTTAGTTTGGGATAGAGGGGACACAGCTGGCATTTTAATAAAGTCTAGATTTTTTTTTTTAACATAATTTTTGCTTATTTCAAAAAATAATCCCAAACTTCAATTGAAATTTATAAATAAACATTTTTAAAATTTTTGGGTTATTACACACACTCTCTCTCTCTCTCTCTCTCTCTATATATATATATATATATATATATATATATATATATATATATATATACCCCACTTGTTTGTGCTTTAATTTGGAACATTAAACTCGTAGCTTAGAAAGGAGAATACATGCGGCCCAATTCCATAAGCAGTGAAAGTGAAAGAAACAGAGGATATAACAGAGGAAGCAGTGATAACAACATTGAGAAGGGCTATCAGTTTCTATTCTACCATTCAAGCCCACGATGGCCACTGGCCTGCTGAATCTGCCGGGGCCACGTTTTACATTCCCGCTATAGTAAGTATTTCTTTCCATTAATAAGGCTACTTTCATGAATTTTAGTCATTTCTTATATTTGACTAAGATACATAGGGAGATGCTAATATAAGGTGTGCCTGATGCAAATTTGTGTTAGGTGACCGTGTAGGACTAGTTGGAGAACATTTTTAAAAAATTGACTGTCAGACTAGATTCCCCGCTTATAATGTCATGTCCAGAAAAAAAAAAAATTCATGGTGATCTAACGATTGGTCTTTGAAAAATGTCAATGAAAAATTATCTTCAAAACTGTTGATTTTTTTAAAAACGACTGTTGGATCACCGTGATTTTTTATTTAAGTTTTAATAGGGTTTGTGGAAGTTACATTTTATAAAAGCAAACATTGAATTGCATATTTCTCTCGTATGCATCCGTAAATGTGACATTTATTTATTAGTTAGAATAAGTTTATGAGTCAAGCTAGATTAGTACGATATTGGACTTAATGTGTATAAATGAACTTGCTAGTAAAAACTTAGTTTATATGAAAATATGCAGGTTCTAGCTTTGAACATTTGTAACACCCCCTTAGGGTAACCCAGACCCCAAGTTGGTGACAGTTTACTCATCCAATTTATCAAACATTTGTTAAAATATCTAATAATAATTATTATTTAACACTAAAGTTTTACTGTTATGCTCATCGGCATTCATACATAATATTAGAGTTTAAGACTTAAAGTACAGACCACATTAACTAAATAACATAAAGTTCTCATATACAGTCATCATATGATAATAATTAAGAGGAGATCAACATATAAATAGCAACTTCTGAACTCTTGATCTTCATGTAACCCAGCTATCTTTAAGGCTCAGGATGGCCTGCGACTAAAAGAATAAGATAATAATAGGGTGAGCAAACCACAGCTCAGTGAAACACAACCACCAACTCAATCATACAAAAAATTTTAACAGTATATGGAAGCATTATCTATTCAAACTTTCCCCTTTTAGTATTCAAAATTTTAATGCTAGATGAACATCCACGTGAATTATAATTTTTATCTCCCACAAGGACTGTTAATGCATATGCTACGTGAGCTCAATGCAATGTCATGTATTTTTGAGATGCAATATGCAAACATACCTGCCCACTGGCCACCTTCCACCTGCAAATAAAATAGAGCCCCACATGGGAAACTCATACCAATAAAAGCTTTCAAGCCTAGGGTGATACTGTCCCACTAGCAACCCCGGATGATTTCATTGTCCACATGACTCCATCACCCTACGACCTCAGCACATATCCTTTCACAGGACATGTGTGTATTATTGCCCACTTCAGGCCCAATGTCATGAGCAAATTATACATTAGTGCACTAATTGGGAGACACAGCTCCGATCGTATCCACGTCTCATCATATCACAATTTCAAGAATAATAATAAGAATAATAAATACATGCACATGCATGAATAGATACCTCAAATAATCATTATTTTTCTCACATAAATGCCGACATGTATAAGTCAAATCTCAAATGAGAAATATATGCAAGCAATTTCCACATACATGCTCAAGTATCCTCAAATTCAAAGCTTGCAAAACATGTCCTGTGGCTATTTTCTCATTCAAGTAGAATAATTAATACATTCAAGTAAAATAATTAACATAGACATACCAATTAAATCGAGTCCACGACTAATAAATGTTTAATGAACATATCATTTAAATAGAATAATTAACACGGATATATCAATTAAATCGAGTCCAAGACTAATAAATGTTTAATGAACATATCCTAGATATTCTGAAAATTTACTAATTTAATTTAAAATAATTTCTAATTATAAGAATGTTTATAGTTATGTCCATACGTATCCAAATCCTATAAAATTTACCTCCACTATTTGAATAGGATTTTAAAAAGTGTTATAATAATTAAAGTTGCTAAAAAAAAATATAGAATTTTGTAATATGATGTGATTTAATGGATAGTAAGCAAAAAAATCCAAGTGTTTGTCTTGGTATTTATTTTAATTGAAGAGGATATGATTTGGGCCTAAAGAAGCCCAAAAAGACAAAATTGATTCATGTAGCTTGTTAGTTTAATTGACCCCTTAATCCCATTAGAGTTTGTTAACCCAATCTTTAAATTAGCCCAAAATGTTAACCCAATTAATATTGATTGAATTCATTACACAAGATAACCCACAACTATTTAAGATAGCCCAAAGCCCTTAGCCCACAAGAACGAATTCAGCCCACAAAGAGATAGGCCCAATATAATTCAATCTACTCACATCCAAGTTTTCTATATATGTATTACACCATAGATTCTCCCAAAAAGCATGATTTCCACTTTCGTAGTAGACCCACTCTCTCTCTCTCTCTCTCTCTCTCTCTCTATATATATATATATATATATATATATATATATACACACACACACATCATCTTCTTCACTTCACATACACAGGAAGCCTTATGGGTTTTTTGTTCTCTCTCCTCCATGTTAATCATTTTTACACTATTTTCTTCCTTTTTTTTTTTTTTTTTTTTTTATAATCCTATGAATTTCTAGCACTAAACACTACAATATATCAAAAACTTAAAACTTTTCATGACCATAAGATTTATAAAATTTGGAAGAAAAAGTTCAATCCACCATTAACAACCTTACAAGTTTCTCACATGGGTTTAACTCATATATATATATCAATACATATCTAGTATTACACAAAAATTTTAATTACTTTAATATCTCATGCAACCATAGAAAATTAAAAATTATTATAGGAGAGAGAAAGTGGAAGAGTCTCACCTTCAACTGAAATTCAACCGTGGTCCCTGTTATGTCAATACTGTAAAACCTCTCCTTTTTTTTTTTTTTTTTTAAGGATAGATAGTTATATATATACATATTTCTAACCTTTTTTTTTCTTACTCTCTCTCTTTCTCTGTTCTCCACGTCACCCTCTTTCTCTCTCCTATGATGTGTCTTTCCCCCTTCTCTTATATTATTTCAACACTTTCTCTCTCTAACGTGGCCCTTGCAGGTTCTTATATTTGAACCAATGAAACAAAAAAAAATCTACCTGTATAGAGAAGAGTAAGTAACCTCTTGGTTACTCTCCAATGGTAACTAAGTAGTTACCTTAACTATGTCCAAATGTTACCATTATATATATACATATATAATTACATTGTGTTAATAATAAAATGCAAAATTAAGAGAAATTTACCCCATGCAAAATTTAATTATGAATAATAATAATACTAATAATAATAATAACAACAACAACAATTTTTTTTTTTATTAATAAAACCATGGGTCTTCCAACATTACAGGAGCACTAAATTCCATTCTGTCTCCTGAACATCAAAAGGAGATCATTCGTTACATATATAATCATCAGGTACAGTATTTGCTTTTACATTAAAGCTTAAGGTAACATTTGTTTGCACACTCAATCATGATCGAGTCCATCTTTTCTAACATGCGAAAAATGTAGTCCATGGCTGCAATATTAATAAACAGACCCAAAAGGAAGCTGGAACTATATGCTAATTAATCTTTTTTTTTTTTTTTTAAAAAAAATTCTTGGCAGAATGAAGATGGAGGTTGGGGATTACATATAGAGGGTCACAGCTACCATGTTTGGTTCAGCACTAAGCTACATTGCCTTAAGGTTGCTAGGGGAAGGACCAGAAGATGGTGAAGATGGGGCTGTGGCTAAGGGCAGGAAGTGTATCCTTGACCATGGTGGTGTACTTGGAATTCCATCTTGGGGAAAGTTTTTTCTTACGGTACATTAACCACGGGATGCACTTACATCAAACACATTGCTCTATTTTTTCACATGCACTAGTAATTAATATTATAAATTCATAAGCATTTATAGGCTTTTTGGAGTGTATCTTATATATTGAAAGAAGTGGATTCTCGTCTGGTGTAGGTATTTGGAGTGTATGAGTGGGTAGGCTGCAACCCAGTGCCCCCATAGTTATGGTTGCTTCCTAAATTCTCTCCTTTTAATCCAGGTTAATTAATTTTCTCTAAAACATACTCTCTCTTTTTTTCCAATTATTAATTGTATGTGACTCAATAATTTCAGTTTATCCTGCAAAAAGTTAGCTTTGTAAATACTCATGACCTCTAAGTCCCAAGACTTTATTGTATGCATTATGCAATGCAGGAA
>JAESVK010067511.1:0-10880 GCA_017140935.1 Hamamelis virginiana
AGGATGGTGTTTTCTTGACATGGGAAGATTTGTGGGTGACAGTTCCCGATGGAAAAGGCCGCAGCAGATCGATCCTTCAAGGTCTCACAGGATATGCCAAACCCGGTGAGGTCTTGGCTATAATGGGTCCTTCTGGATGTGGCAAGTCCACACTTCTTGATGCTTTAGCAGGTAAATTAATCACACTTTTAGCTCTAACAAAGAAAGAATCCATCATATGATTAGCATAAGCTGTTCCGATCCTTTAATGCCTGCGACTGCCACTGCGACATACAGGTTTTATATCGGGGCATTTGTTAGCACGTATCATTTAAATAGAAAAATACTATAACACTAGACACTTTAATCCGAAATTAAAAATCACCCTAATGTGTCATGTTTTGAGTGGTGAGATCTCTCTTTTCAAACTGCTTCTCTTTTTTTACACACCACTCAAACCACGACACGTTAAGATGATTTTTAATTTCGAGTTAAAGTGTCGAGTGATATAGAATTGTTGGTTTAAATAACATGCAATTCTCTCTCCTCTATATGATTTTATTAACCTAATTTATATATTCAGCCTTAATTTACTCATGGTCCTAAATTTTGAAACTGAAATTTTCATGATATAGAATATCCGGATCAAGGAACCTCATGCAAGCCAGTTGTATAAGGAAAATTTACATACGAATGTTTAAGGCACTCTCTTGGTGGACTTAGAGAGAGAGAGAGAGAGAGAATCGCTATACAAGAAGTCCATCCCGACTAACTTGACTCATGGTCACCATGTCAATACCATCGTAGCATTCATGGTTGTTGATAAAAGTAAAATATATATATATATATATATATAAAAGAAAGAAAAAAAAAGAAATTGATCTTCACTGCTTATCCTGTTTTACTAAGGCAGTCACATCTTGATTAAGTTTAGATAGGTGCACTGTGAAATATTGTAATTTGAAGTATTTTTCCATGTGACTGCAAAAACTGATGTATAGTATAGTATAATTGTTGAACATGCATGATTAATTAATTAAAATGGTGCCATATGTATGTCGGGGCATAAATTATAGTCTATCTGTGATTGTTGGTACATAATATAATACAGATTACCCTCTGATGCTTGACTTCTTCAAGCCCTGATGAGACTGATCGAACATATTGTAACTCGTATTAACTGCTTGATTTATATTAATTGCAGGGAGACTGAGTTCCAATACAAGGCAAACTGGAGATGTTCTAATTAATGGTCACAAAGAAGTGTTGGCTTATGGAACTTCGGTATGAAAATTTTCTAAAGTCTTTTCTTGATTGTTTTAGATGTGTAAGGAAGCTTTGTAAATTTCCAATATATTTGATTACTTCAGTGAATTTTTTTTCTTCTCCCAAATTGGCCACCTAAAAATTTGTGGGTGTTTGGGTGCAAGGTCACGAGAGGAACGTACCCAAATACCTATGTATAAGCAATAATAGTTATAGGATTGTACAAATGGAGGCCAGGGCAGAAAATTTTACCAATTGGAATTGTCTAAAAGTCTAGGCATTAAATTGGGTGGTGCATCATATTTCTGTCTTAAAAAATTTCACTTCACATTTTTATTGACTCAGGCTTATGTGACTCAAGATGATACACTTATCACGACATTAACTGTACGAGAAGCCGTATACTACTCTGCTCAACTTCAATTACCAGACTCTATGTCACAATCAGAGAAGAAGGAGAGAGCAGAAATGACAATAAGAGAAATGGGCTTGCAAGACTCCATGAACACAAGAATAGGAGGTTGGGGAGTTAAAGGCCTTAGTGGTGGGCAGAAGAGGAGAGTCAGCATTTGCATAGAGATCCTAACACATCCAAAACTTCTCTTCCTCGACGAACCAACAAGTGGGCTTGATAGTGCAGCAGCATATTATGTCATGAGCAGAATTATAAACCTTCACCAACAAGATGGAAGGACCATAATAGCATCCATTCATCAGCCTAGTAGTGAAGTTTTTCAACTTTTCCACAATCTTTGTCTTTTGTCTTCGGGTAGAACAGTATACTTTGGCCCTGCCTGTGAAGCAAATGAAGTGAGTATATATATGAACTACTTTTTGAGGTGTTTGGGGCATCTCCAATGGTGGGTTCAAAACTGGATTTGATCAAATCCATTTTTTGAATCCAGATGAAAAAAAAAAAAAAAAAAAAAATAGATTAAAAAATATATAAAAAATTTAAAAAAAAAAGGATTTTAAAAAAAATTTGAACTACTTTTTGAGGTCAAATTGGCGGTTCAAAAGGTGGGTTTAAAAAAAGATTTTTTTTAATCCATTTTTTAAAAAAAAAAAAAAAAAAATCTTGCTTAAACAGTAGATTCAAAATTGAATCCAAAATGGATTTGTACTAAAAGTTTATTCAAATTTGGATCCAAGTTTAGCTGGATCCATTTATCTCCAAGACACATAAAAGTGCCTAGAAACTTGTGTTTGGGTTGGGGAAGAGAAAGATAGAGAGAGGACCCAAAAAAAAAAAAAAAAAAAAATTGATCCACCATGTACTATTGGAGCACGTACTTGAATTCAAATGACTATATATTTTAATGAGTATCAGATCGGAAAAATAGATTTGAATCCAAAAAATGGATAGATATCAAACCATTGGAGTAGTTGCTCTTGTGGAACTTACTTTTCTAGAGTTGGAATAACTAATGAATCAGTCTTTCAATTCAATATTGCAGTTTTTTGCCCAGAATGGTTTCCCATGCCCCACTTTCCAAAACCCATCCGATCACTTCCTCAGAACAATAAACAAAGATTTTGATGAGGTACATATTCCTTGGAGTTGATGATATATAGTATATTTCGTTTTTATCCTTGAGATATTTAATGAATATATAATTGTTGTTACCAGGACATTGAAGGTGGTTTAGGTGGGAAGAAGTCCACAGAGGAAGTAATTGACATTCTTATAAAGTCATATAAATCATCTTATAAGTACGAACAAGTTCGGAGATGGATCGATGAAATATGTAGACAGGTGAGCATATAATAAAATTCATTAATTCTTCATGTTGAACTGTATGCATGTAACCCTTTCTAAAACTTATTTATGCATGCGTTTCCCTTCAGGATTTTGGAGCATTAGAAAAGCGAAGCCATGCTGGCTTCCTTACACAGTGCCATGTTCTTTCGAGAAGATCTTTTGTGAACATGTTTCGTGATATAGGCTACTACTGGTTGCGCCTAGCTATCTATGTCGCATTAGGTTTTGCTCTGGCCACCCTCTTCAACCACCTTGGCTCTAGTTATGGCTCAATTCAGGTATGTGTGTGTGTGTGTGTGTGAGAGAGAGAGAGAGAGAGAGAGAGAGAGAGAGAGAGTACACATACCTTATGTTGTACAAAGGTAGAGTACGTGAAGTGAGCACCTCAAAAGATCTAAATTACTAACATGTTGTAGTTTTTCTTTTTCCAGGCTAGAGGTACACTGCTCATGTACATAGCTTCATTTCTAACTTTCATGAGCATTGGCGGATTTCCTTCTTTTGTGGAGGACATGAAGGTAAAATTGGTTGACTGTTGACTTAATGTACAATGTCTGTCTCTCTCCATCGCACAAAATTAATACGTAGGTAGAGTCCCTCTAGCATGACAGTTGGTATTGCAAATAGTAATGACAGTATATTTTCAACCACCAAAAATAATAGTAGATCCAAATGACAGTATATTTTTAACCACCAACAATAATGGTAGGTCCAAAATAATATTGAGGTCCACATTTACTAATTGTAAATAGAATATCTGAAACTGCAAAAAACAATAGCAATGACAAACTATTACCTTTTATTTTTCCTAATAGTTATAATTTCTAGCATTACTAGTAATGGCTACACTACTACAATCTTAGGCCTCCTCTTTTTCACTGTACATTTTGGGAAGAGATGCAGTATCCACGCATCGTACCAAATTTATGTTGGATAGCCAAGATAAGCACTGTGTATGCATGATAGTTGATTTTCCCTAAATTTAACTTGAGAAAAAATGCAAAAATAACAAGTTCCTAAAATGTACGCAAAATAGAAAGACAATAACACAATTGTAATTAAGTTTTGTTGCTACAAAATACCTAACTTTTTTTTCACTGAATATGAGAATATTCAGGCCTATTTGCTTCGTGAAATTGAAAACTATATAGTTTTAGTAAATGCATTTATACTATTTTTAGATTTTGAAAACAGTTTTAATTTTTGCAAAGTAAACACATTTTCTAAATTTTGAGAACTGAAAAATGAAAACTGTTTTTTAAAAAATTTTCACAGAAAATAAAAATTGTAAAATTTTTTACAAAGTAAACAGGGCCTTTAAGTGCTTTCTTTTTCTTTTTCTTTTTTTGTTTTTTTTTTGTTTTTTTTTTGGGAGGCAGGTATTTGAACGTGAAACATTAAATGGGCACTATGGGGCTGGTGCTTTTGTTGTGGGGAACACATTTTCTTCTACGCCATATTTGCTATTGGTTTCGATAATTCCTGCAACAATTATGTATTATATTCCTGGACTTCAGAAAGGATGTGAGCATTTTATGTACTTCGAGTTGATGCTTTTTACCAGAATGATGTTGGTTGAGAGCCTAATGATGATTGTTGCAAGTATAGTGCCCAATTTCCTTATGGGTATAATAACTGGTGCGGGAATTCAAGGGTTAATGATATTGGGTGGTGGATTCTTTCGATTGCCACATGATCTTCCAAATCCATTTTGGAGATATCCATTTTACTACATTACTTTCCATAAGTATGATTATCAAGGTCTATTCAAGAATGAGTTCGAAGGACTAACATTTCCTAATGATCAAGCCCGCACCACCGGAGGACCACCCACAATCACTGGTGACCAAATTTTACGAGATACATGGCAAGCAGAAATGAGCTACTCAAAATGGGTTGATCTTGCCATTTTGTTAGGGATGGTACTTCTTTATCGCCTTTTATTCCTGGGTATTATCAAGACTACTCAAAAGGTTAAGCCTCTTCTCAAGGCTTTCATGTCAATGTCTTCCAAGCAAATGAAAGTCATGGAGAATCCCTCTGCTACACCCTCTGCTACACCCATACATGGAGCAAAACTGTAGGGAAATTAAATATATATCAATGTCATTGACAAAACTATATATATATATATATTATGCTAATTTGTATGCTTTGAACTTGAGTTGATTTGTCTAAGTAGTAAGAGAATTAAGTACTGTGTGTTCCAGTTTTTTTTAAGGGAAAATCATATGCAATGTATGTTAGTAGAATAGGAAATTAAGTCACAATGCTAATTATCAATCTAGTTGTTTCTGTAATGAAGCAGTGGTATTTGGGTAAGTTATTATTATTATTTTGCTTTAATTAAAGTAAAAAATAAGAAACGGTAACTTATACAAACATTTCCTTCATTAAAATTTAAGTCATGAAGAAATTGTTGTAGAAGTTCTCAAATCTAGCTTGTCTTTTGATTGTAGTAAATATGGCACACTGTTAATTGATTGATTTCAATATTGTTAGTACTATTGGTAAAGTATAAATGTTAAGAGCATTGGATAAATGTAAAAACATTTTTAATGCGAGAGTTATATGAGTTGTCATTGCCAAAATTTGGTATTAGTATCCAAATAACTTATTCCAATGGGGAGCCATTTGGAGTGCCAAATTTGGCACATCAAATGACACTTGCCATTTGTGCCATGGTATACTTTATCTTCAAAATGTGTTAAATGCCAGAAGGACAATTCTATTTGTCCACCCTTTTTGTCCTCCCTAATGCATCCGACCAACTTGAAATTTGGCTAAAAGTCCTACTTAATAAAAGTTTTATGCGAAAAAGTCCTATCAAGATTTCTATATTTCATCCAAAAACATAGGGGCTTTATGGAATAAGCCTCTTATATCAAAATTCTATTGGTATAAAACCCTAAAATAATTATTTTATACAATTATATTTTATTAGATAAGACCTTATTAATAAGTCCCGTGAGATGGGTTAACTTGCACTTTTATATATTAATTTTTTGAGAGTTATACTTATCATGCCACATGGTAATATTTCATTAGGAGAACTATTTCTCTTCTTATCTCATGGGTCCCACGTGATAAGTAGTTCTAGTAGATATTTAAGTGGAAGAACTACTCATTGTGTGTGTGTGTGTGTGAGCTAGAGAGAGAGAGAGAGAGAGAGACAGATAAATGGTATGATTTAATTTGTATACTTAAATACTATTTTTAGAATATATGAAAAAGTTGAAATTACAAAATGAGTTCGGTTTAGGACAAGTGATAAGTTTTAATTTGTCATAATTTAATCAATTTTAAGGCTTAATTGTGACAATTTGCAGGTAGTTGAAAATTTTCAATTTTTAAGTACTAATTTGTTTGGAGATTGAACTAAATTTCTTAAGTAATGAAATACCATATAATTTTCACATTATCTTATTCTCAAGGAAAAACAAATGTAGTTTTCTTAATAAAGATTTTATTTTAATTTCTAACATGAAACTTGAGTAAACTATTGAGTTTATAATGACTAATTTAATATTATTTTTATAAAACTAAATTAGTTTTCTAAATGATAAACTTTTAATAACTTTGAATATATATTTCATCCTAATTGTATTGATTAAATTTTATTTGATTCTTTGAAAATATTTAGTCACACAAAAATTTGCATGTGGTGCATATTGGTAGTTAATAAATATGAACTTTAGCTAGTTTTGGCTTAGTCATGTCTTTATGGGATAAGGCTTCGGGTTCCATTCCTCATGGATGACGTTCCTGACCCATTTGTTGGCCCCTCCCCATTAATAACTAACCACTTACTCTACTGATGCATATCATTTGGCAAAAAAAAAAGAATTCCTTTTTTTTTTTTTTTTTTTTTTTGAGTTTTCAAGAAGCATTGAGTTTATGAGCTCCACAATAGGAGGTAGTTCTCTCATTTTCCTTAAATCCTAGCCTCCCCACCCTTATTTCCCTTAAAAAAAAAAAAAAATTTCTAAGTCAAGTTCTACTTAGAAAAAAATAGTTATTTGTAAGAAATTTAATTTAATTTAATTTAATTAAAAGTATTTTTATTATGATTTGTGATATTTTATGGAATCAACTGTAATTTAAGTAAGAAGGGCTAGACTTTTATTGCAGTTGATGGAATTGTATGAAACTATACATACATTTGAGAAATCGAGTTCAATTTGAAAACGGATTCTCATGGATAAGAAAAGTCATCCCTTTATGATTTAACCTGTGGTCCAGCATTAAACACATTGATTGAAGTTTAGGTAGACTACAATATTCACAGGCGTTTATCATGCCAACAATCTAGTCAAGTAATAATTGAACAATGTGGCAATTTTAAAGTTAGACTCTGCTCCTCCAATCTACGCAAATAATAAATGAACAAGGAGGAAAGCAAAATAAAGTAAAAAACCCAAAAAAAAAAAAAATAAATAAATTCCTCATATGCAATGATTACTTGAGCCTTGTTTGATTGTTCCATAAAAATTAAATAGTTACATTAATTTGTGTATCTATACTATCTATATAAATGTAGAGAAATGATTTAGTCAGTTATAACTGACTTTAATAAAATTAGCTAAGAAATACATGCCATTAGATTTCTTTTCACTTAATGCATGATTTAATATGAAAAGAAATCCAAAAGCTTGGATTTCTTGGATTTCTTAGCTGATTTTAGTTAAAGTCAGCTATAGCTAGCTGACTAGATTATTTCACTATAAATGTATAAATTTTGAAGGAAAAAAAGAAAACACATGGGTCCATAAATCTCTAATAGAGAGTTTTTATACTTAAAAATCTAAGCTAAAAGTTGCTATGCCGAAATGTCCAAAACTTTTAAGTCAAAACATATTTTGAATATTTTGCTATACCGTACCTAATCAAGACTTTTAAGTCAAATATTTTGCTATAGTGACAGATTTGCCCTCATGACAAATAAATTTGAATATTTCTGATTCATAACTCATTAAGTTTATTTATTTATTATTATTATTGTGTATATAGAGTGGGGGAAAATTAATGAGTTAAGTTTATTCATGCAGTCCGTCTGAGAGTGTTGTAATTAAAGTAGATTAAATCAGGATTAAAAATACTAAGGTATCGTGGATCCTTCCTCCATTGATTCACAATATGCCTCTTCCATATAACTCAATTGTATTCTATTAACAAGACTAGATACAGTCTGAGAATTTATCATTAAATACACCTAAATTAATTCAAGGGTACGGCTTGTTTCCCAATTGATTCAATGCATGTAGGGCTGCAAATGAGCCGAGCTGCAAATACAGCTCGCAAATGCGTTCGATAAGGGTTCGGCTCGAGTTCGTTTATTTAGTAAACAAGCCAAGCCCAAGCTTGAAATTTAGACTCGTTTAATAAACAGGCCAAGCTCAAACATGTCTAGGCTCGGCTCGTTTGTATTGGTGAATAAACCTGCTAGTTTGGCTTAAGTTTTTTATTTCCAATATAAACCAAGTATATAGAATTCATTTTTTTTAAGCTTTCTAAGTTAATTTTTAACTTTCCCTTCTTGTAATTTAAGGTTGCAAATTAATCAAGCAGTTTGTGAATAGCTCAAACTAGCGAACAAACTCGATAATAAATAAGACAAGCTCAAACATACTATGGCTCCGCTCATTTAACTTAGGCTCGAGCTCGATTGAACTTAAATAATTAAGTATTTGATAAAGCCAAGCTTGAGCAACCCAAAGCTCGACTTAAATAATCATTAGAGGATTTAGTAAGCCATGGAAGATAGAAGAGAGCCAAGGAAAAAGAAAATAAACTTTATTCAAACTAGCAACAACCCCCTCTAGGATTTGAAGGAGACTATATATATTACAAACCCATCGATCAGGGTTAGAGTTCTACTGAAAAGCAAACTTTAAATCATTAAAAAAAAAATTTTAAAAAATACAAAAGTAGGCTGCCTTCACGAGTTGGATTGGTTCAGGACCTGTGACTTATGGATAAATATTTGAATGAAGAACTTCCGGGTAAAGAACTCAAAAATTTTCTGATTATCAAAATATTTCTATATAATTATATAATTAAATATACAAATAAATACGACCTCATAAAATTCTACTATCAAAATAATAAACTTCTTAAGTGAATTAAAATTATGGGTGAATGTTAATCCATTTTTAAGTTGAAAATGCATGTAGGTATAGTTCTATAAAAAACTCTATCAATTATAATAAAGGTATTCTAAATTAAATTAAAATTCCCTTATAAGCATGGTCCCATAAAATTCAATCATAGTAATATCTTTCTTAATTAAATTAAAATTTTTTAATAAGTACTAACTTATTTTTGAGATAGAACTAAATTTGTCAAATAAATAAATACTATATAATTTACGCGCTATTTCTTATTTTTAAGGAAAAAAAAAAGAAGTTTTCCTAATATTTTAAACAAATATTCAATATTAATTTTCAACATGAAATTTAATACACTATTGATATTATATTGATTAATTTAATATTATTTTTAAAATTTTTTAAATGATACTTTCAATGTTTCATCATAAATATGTAGCTTAAATTATATTTGATTCCTCGAAAATATTTGATTTTACAAATATTTGCACTTTCCTTATTAATAAATAAAAATTCAATAGGTAAATAAATAAAATTTTGAAAAATTTTACTAAAACTATTAACAAAACTACATTTAGTATCTCTTGAAAATAAAAAATAGAATATAAATTTTAAGGTAATTAGTTTTTTGAGAAATCAAATTATATTTTTATTATTGAGAAATAGAGCAAAAAGCTATCAAAGAAGGAATCAAATGAAAAACAATTAGGGTTGCGTCCATTGTCCGTGCAAGTTTTTAAGAAAAATAATTGTCAAGGAATCAAATGAAAATCAAGCATTACATGTAAGATAAAATATTTAAAACTGTTAAAATGTCGCTTGAAAAAAAATTCGAGAAATCATAATTAGAAAAAAAAAATTAAATTAATAAATATTGAAAGAAATTTGTCCTTTGAGGATGAGAGTCTCTTGAAATTAGGATTGCTTTAGAATTATCCAATTAGACTTAATAAATTAATTAACCCTAATTAATCTATGTGTTCGATTAGCAATTACACATGGTGGAAAAGTAAATCAAGAAAACGAACATAAAGATTTAATGAGGAAAATCCCAATAGAGGAAAAACAATCTCGGAAGATATGGAAGCACTATGAAAAAGAATACAACTTACAATACCTTAACACTACAAACCAATATTTGATTCCACAAGCCAAAGTAGCTTATATCGTATTTAAGGTTCACCCACGAAGGAGCACAACCTTCCCACGTACTGAATTCCACGATCCGCTTCAACATATCAAGCTCCACGCACGACACGTCTTCCACAACCAAACAACGTACCAACAATATATCACACCGCACACCCAAAGCAACCACTAGAAACCTTGGAGATCCACCAAGGCTAATAAAGACGAGATTTCGTCTCTTGAATCCCTCTAAACAAATCTGGGTGTGGTTTAAAAACTCTCTAGATTGATGACCATGAAGAGAAATACATGCAACTAGAAGCTAAGCATAATGGAGAAGGTGTTGCACGCTATGAAGGCTAGGGTTTCTCAACTATGAATAAATAAATCTCCATCCTAGTAAAATAGGCTAAAACAACATATTATAACCCTCTCTAAGTTCCCTAGTCGTGTGGGATTTGGATCGATCCTGCAAAATAAGAAGGATCGATCCAAACTATTATGGACCTTGGATCGATCTCACATAAAAGCCTGGATCGATCCACTTTGGTATATATATATTATTTTAAAACATTTTTTGACCAAATTAGAAATGTGGATCATTCCTAAATATATTAGGCATTGTAAACCACTTAATA
>JAESVK010067519.1:0-11670 GCA_017140935.1 Hamamelis virginiana
AGAACATCGAAATACCATAGTTGAATGGTATGATTGGGGTACAATCACACTCCCCAACTTAGGTTTTGCTAGTCTCTTAGCAAAAAGCTAAATCTATAAATTGAAAAGCCACTTTCGCAGGGAAACGCGATTGCATTTAGCGTATGCAATAAGCCTTTTAAACCACTAAGTTACCTTTCGTGGACGAGTGAAGTCTCGTGAGAGTTTGCAGAAATGATACTCACAAACATGAATAAATAAAAGAATTGGTTAGAAAGAATTTTAACAATATACTATGTACACCGTAGGAGTTTTATCCACAGATATATCATCATTCATAATTGAACATTTATAATACAAGAAATGCTATCTTTAACAGGAAATTAGCAAGTGTTCAATGTGTAGTGAGGTTGAACTTGATAAAAAATCAAAATACTGTAAATAAGAGTATGAGAGTTAACCCATAGTTAGTTTCAACTTCAAAATTCTCACTGATGGTCACTCGCAAGGATGTTCACTCTGAAAAGGTTAGTAACCCAGAGTTCCCAAATGGAAATATACAAGTTCAAAACTTATACATTAAGCTCTAATTTAAACGACCAAAGAGAGATGAAATAACAGAGTTATATATGCAGAGATACAATTCATACATAAATAAAACTTAAATAAGCAAGTAATCACAAGAGAATAATGCACAATATTTTAAAATCAAAAAGGTCTTTATAAGCTTATAATGATTTTTGGTTGTAACAAAAAGAGTTTGGAGACTGCAAAATTAGGATGGTTGTAATTTGTTCAGGTTACTACCCTAACCATCCTAAATACCTAACCTAACCCTGACTGTAACTTAAAAAGTTTAACTAACAGAAACAAAGAAGTTTTCAAAAAGAAACTGTCCATGATCAACACTGAGCATCATCTCATATCACTGCTCATCCCCAGGTGGGATGTCGAATCTCTGATCAGGCTGTGGCTCATCAAAAAGTGCGCGGTCGGCCTGAGAAATAGGCTCGCCGTCCATACGACGCCACATAACCCGGAGCTGGGCGGCCTGCCTCTCCATCATAGCTGTCTGCCTGGCAAGCTGGGCGGACTGCCTATCGAGCTGGGCGGACTGCCTCTGCTGAATGTGTAGCAATGCCCTCAGTCTCTCTAGGATCTGAGTGAAACATCCCTGAGAACTGGCATCTGACGGAGCAGCTGGAGTCGGAGTCGGAGCTGGAGCAGGAGCAGGAGCAGGCTCTGATGGACCAGCGGTCTCAGCACGTGGCCTCTTCGGCCTAGCAGCCATACTCCTCGCAAGTGTAGTCGGGGTGATAGGACCCTCGCCCCATCGCAGTGGCTCATCGGAGACAACACCCGCACCCAATGCAAATGCAGTAATCATCTGGGGGTACGGCATGTTGCTCCGTGGCTGAGTGGCGATGAAAGTGCGTATCTCGCTGAAGATCAACGCCGCGATATCCATGGGGTGGTCGCTCAGAAACTCCAGCAATAGCCTCACCGACTCCACTGGTATCTGTGAATCTGTGCCTCTGGCCCTCAGATTGCAGTAGAGCAGCTTGTTCATAGCTGCGTACGATGGATGCATGTTCCCGGTCGTAAAGTACATACCGTCGAATAGACTCCGGTCCACACACACCGCATCGGCGCACTGACTCTCTGTCAGCTGTAAGTAGGTGCTCTCTGCCGGTGATACTGATGGACGCCCGCACCCCAGATAGGTAGCGATGTCGTCTATAGTGAATCTGACTGGTCGGCCCCCAACCTCTGCCTGCAGTGTCTCAGGCTGATCCTCGGCTGGGTGTGCTGTGGTGTAGAACTGGCGCACCACGCTAGCCATATACCCGGCTCCCTTCCTCAGCCAGGTGCTGAGGTGTCTATCCTGCAGGATCTCCACCAGTAGGCCCTCATATCGGAAGGCCTTCGGATCCACGTACCTCTCGACATTGAAGTTCCGCGACGAGAGGATCACTGGCCAGGGTCTAGCAGCTCGCCGGGTCGGTACTCTCCTCGACCCGGTCTCGGTCTCGGCATAACTCTCGAAGTCGCGAGACATGCGCGGCTCGCCTGTCTCTCCAATATCTGGCTGCTCATAAATGTACTCCTCTCGTGGTGGCTGGGCTGAAGACTGGCCCCTATCAGATGGTCTCTGCACTGGCACAGGCTGCCACTCAGAATCTGAACTGTCGGGAGAGTCTGGCTGTGCTGGCTCCTGGAATGCCACGCCCTTCCGGCCGGTGGTCTTTTGGCGAACCATAGCTCTGTATATATTTTTTTTTAGAACCACACGGCAGTAGATAGGAACATAGTTAGCAGTAGAATTTTTTCAGAGGTACTCAAATATATATTTTTTTCAATAATAAGCAACACACAGCACAGCCAACTCATTTAACCCACATGACAATTCTTTTTTAAATCCTATCAGGACTTGCCTAACATCCAGGCTATGTTCAATAACTCTTTTAATCACGTGCACCAATGCATGCATGCCCATGCATGCCATGCATTCCCATGCATAGCCTAACATCCAGGCTTATTTTCACAGCTCCACAGATTAACAACTCCACAGATTCAGAACTCCACAAATTCAGTGTAACAAACGCAAGGACAAGTTTCATTATTATTTTAAACTCCAAAAACCTAATACTCTATTCTAACTTTTTACATGCAATAACCACGTAAACTAAGTCATGCTATGATAATTTACACAAAATTAAGCCAATTTAAGAAAAATTCAAATTTTTAGAATATGAACGGGTACTCACGTAGTATGGAAGGTGGAAAAGTCTCTGAAAAACCAACTGCCCTCGCCGAAATGTGAAGCTCGTGCAAAAATGCGTCAAAAATGGAACGCAGCAAATGTGAAAACTGATCGGGCAGAAATGTGGTATACTGCGCGAGGATCGCTATGGAATCGACCCTGCGCGAAATGGAGGCCTGGGGTGGTCGGAAAGTGAGCTTGAAGGTGAAGGGACACGGCGGCAATGGAGTTTTCAGGCGGAATAACGGTGGAAATGGACGGTTTTTTCACGCGGGAAACACTTAAAAAGCATATCTTCGCGATCTCTATCGATAGCGAACAGCCGCTATCGATAGCCAGTAGGTTCTGTCCCGCAGTTATATTTTTTTGAATTTTTCAATTCCTCTATCGATAGCGCTAGTTTGGCTATCGATAGAGAAGTCAAAATTTTGACTTTTTCCCATTTTGGCTTATTTTGACTAAATTATCATATTAACTACTCTAAACACTATTTAAATGCATAAAAGACATCTCGTCACCCATGGCTTGCTAAGTTATTGAAGAAATTGGCAACTTGTCGGTTCAAAATTGGGTACTACGGGGGTCCTAAACTCTAACAATAATTAACACGGCTCAAAAACTCGAAAAAAAAAATGGCCTTAAATCATTTTTCAAAAATGTGCACAATATTCTCAATTGATTAACAAGTTATTCGCATTCTAACATACGCGTGAATTGAACATTTATGCATAATATAACAGGAAAGCAATAACCAAGGATTTGATAGGATGAATATTTAAGTCCCAAGAAATAATCGAATGGTTCAAAATTTGCTTTAATTGTCATAAGTCTCCACTTTATTACAGGTTTTATCAAATACTCAATTTGCCAAGTATAAAGATTTAAACCAAGTTCGTGCATGTGCGAGATTGAATACAGGCTAATCACAGTAAAGTTATCAATTAATGTATAGAAAATAGACAACTAGAATTGATATAAATGAAAGAATAAACTCACATTGTAATACATGTTTATTTATCAAATTCTATACAATTAATCTTTACATATATCATACTGGGTTAACATGTACACAAGAATGATAAACAATGTATAGTGAATTATTATGTATATACAAATTAAATGAACCAATAAATAAATCAATTATATATAAATGCATAACATATTAACAGAATATACAAACCCTCCCCAACTAGAAGTAAACATTGTCCTCAATGTTTAACCAAATGTTACGACTAGAAGAATGTATGAACAAGGGAATGGGTGGGTGGGACTAAGTTTAACGTCTTCAGCTAGACGAGAAATTCCTCGTTTAATCAAACTGGTAGGTTGGGTCTTCCAAACTGACAGACTCAATTACCAAACCATCCTGAATGCCCTCACTATCGGTAATACCCTCGATAAAAGGCTTAAGCCTTTGTCCATTCACAAAGAAGGACACACCAGTACGAGGGTTTTGAATTTCTACAGCACCGTGAGGAGTAACCCTAGTTACTACAAAAGGTCCATCCCAACGAGATCGAAGCTTACCAGGAAATAGCCTTAATTTAGAGTTAAACAGCCACACCTTCTGATTAGGTTCAAAAGATTTTCTGTTGATGTGTCTGTCATGAAACTCTTTCATTTTGGCTTTTGCAATTTTAGAATTCTCGTAAGCCTCACGCCTAATCTCTTCGAGCTCATTTAACTGAAGCTTGCGGTGAGAACCCGCTTCCTTCATTTCAAAGTTAAACTTCCTAATGGCCCAAAGTGCTTTATGCTCTAACTCGACCGGGAGATGACACGGTTTGCCATAGACTAGACGGTACGGAGACATACCAATAGGGGTTTTATAAGCAGTCCTATAGGCCCACAATGCGTCGGTTAAACGCAATGACCAATCCTTTCGATCTGGCCTGACAGTTTTCTCTAAGATATGCTTTATTTCCCTATTTGAAACCTCCACTTGCCCGCTAGTCTGAGGATGGTAAGGGGTTGCAACTTTGTGAGTGATGGAATATTTAGCTACGAGAGTTGCAAAGGGTCGATTATTAAAATGTGACCCTCCATCACTGATGATGGCCCGTGGAAACCCAAACCTAGAGAAAATGTTCTCTTGGAGGAAATTCAGTACCACCTTGTGGTCATTGGTCTTAGTGGCTATGGCTTCTACCCATTTGGACACATAATCTACAGCCACTAAGATATATTCAAAGCCATGCGAAATAGGAAAAGGTCCCATGAAGTCGATGCCCCAAACATCGAAAATTTCGACGATCAAAATAGGGTTAAGAGGCATCATATCCCTTCTAGACATAGAACCCATTCTTTGGCAGTTTTGACAGGACTTACAGAAGTCCACTGCATCTTTGAATAGTGTGGGCCAGAAGAACCCACACTGTAAGACTTTAGCGGCAGTCTTTTTCCCGCTAAAGTGTCCTCCACATGCTAGAGTGTGGCAGAACTTCAAAATGTCTTGCATTTCACCCTCAGGAATACACCTACGTATGACCTGGTCAGCACAGTACTTAAACAAGAGAGGATCTTCCCAATAATAATATTTTATTTGCGAAAAGAACCGATCCTTCTCTTGTTTCGACCAAAGAGATGGTACAAGGCCTGTGGCATGATAGTTCACTATATGAACATACCAGGGTAAGGTGGAATGAGTGACGGCAAAAAGCTGCTCATCAGGGAAAGAATCCCTAATAGGCGTAGGGTCACTCTCTTCTTCAACTACAATCCTAGAGAGGTGGTCAGCAACGACATTCTCAGACCCTTTCTTATCCCTAATCTCAAAATCGAATTCTTGCAATAAGAGAATCCACCTAATCAGCTTAGGCTTAGTCTCTTTTTTAGAGAGTAGGTACCGCAAAGCGGCATGGTCTGAGTACACAATAGTCTTCGATCCCCACAGATAGGATCGGAATTTATCTAGAGCAAAAACTACAGCAAGCATCTCTTTCTCAGTCGTAGTGTAATTTAACTGAGCCTCATTCAATGTTTTGCTTGCGTAGTAAATAACAAAAGGGGCCTTATCTACCCTCTGACCCAACACCGCCCCCACAGCATAATCGGAGGCATCACACATTAGCTCGAAAGGAAGTGACCAATCAGGAGCTCGCATGATAGGTGCCGAAATCAACATTAAGCGCAGTTTATTGAAGGACTCTATACAGGCTTTATCAAAGTTAAATTCTACATCTTTAGCTAGCAGATTACACATTGGTTTTGCTATTTTGCTAAAGTCTTTAATAAAACGCCTATAAAATCCTGCATGTCCAAGAAAGGACCGGATCTGCCTAACAGTAGTAGGAGGAGGTAGTTTTGCAATTAAGTCTACCTTAGCTTTGTCTACCTCTATTCCCCTACTAGAAATGATATGCCCTAGCACAATGCCCTCACGAACCATAAAATGGCTCTTCTCCCAACTCAAAACAAGATTTGTCTCACAACATCTCTTAAGAACTTTTGAGAGATTAGAGAGGCATTCATCAAAAGAAGGACCGAAAACAGAAAAGTCATCCATAAACACTTCCAGATAGTCTCCTATCATATCAGAAAAGATAGAAGTCATACACCTTTGGAACGTGCTCGGGGCATTGCATAAGCCAAAAGACATACGCCTAAATGCAAATGTCCCGAATGGACAGGTAAACGTTGTTTTCTCCTGATCCTCGGGGTAAACCGCTATTTGGTTGTACCCTGAATAGCCATCTAGGAAGCAATAAAAGCTCTGCCCTGATAATCTCTCCAGAATTTGGTCAATATAAGGCAGAGGGAAGTGGTCTTTCCTAGTCTTGGAATTTAATTTCCTATAGTCTATGCAGACTCTCCAACCAGTGGTAGCTCTTGTAGGGACTAGAATACCCTCCTCATTAGCTATCACTGTTATTCCAGACTTCTTAGGAACCAGTTGAGTAGGGGAAACCCACTCACTATCTGAAATGGGGTAAATGATACCCGCATCCAGTAGTTTCAACACTTCCTTCTTAACTACTTCCTTCATATTTGGATTTAATTTACGTTGGGCATCTCTAGAAGGATTCATACCTTCCTCTAGGTGAATACGGTGCTGGCAGATTGACGGGTCTATACCCTTTAAATCAGCAACCGACCATCCTATGGCTATTCTGTGCTCTTTCAAAATGGATAACAACTTACCTTCCTGTTCTAAATTTAATGCAGATGAAATTATAACAGGCAAGGTGTCGCTTTCACCCAAAAATGCATACTTGAGATTAGCCGGCAGAGGCTTTAACTCAAGTTGCGGCGGAGACTCAAAAGACGTAGGAGAAGGGACACTGGCAATAGACGGAAGTGGCTCAACCCTAGGTCTCCATGGCAGTTTTTCTACAGAGGAGGCAGAATCTAAGACAAGATTTACCTCCATAAACGAGTGCTCCAAATCATGGTCCTCGAACCCAAAGTAATTTAAACATGTTTCTAACGGGTCCTTGGACAGAAGATACGGTGTAGCTTCCTCTACCACCGTATCAATGATGTCAACAAAAGAACAATCCTCAAAGTTATGAGGTTGATTAGCTGCACTATAAACCTGCAGCCTGGTTTTCATGTTACCAAAAGACACCTTCATAATGCCAGTCCTACAATGAAGGACTGCATTAGCAGTTGCTAGAAGAGGTCGTCCTATTATAACAGGGATTTGGGGCCTAGTGACATCAACAGGCTCCATATCAAGGACAATGAAATCTGCAGGAAAGACGAACGAATCTATCTTAACCAAAACATCCTGCAGTATACCTCTAGGTACCTTTGTGGACCTATCTGCAAATTGAAGAATAGTAGGTGTGGTTTGGAGTGCTCCGAGCTCCATTTTGGCGTAAATTGAATATGGAAGAATATTCACACTTGCGCCAAAATCAACTAACGCTCTATCAATGAAGTGGCTTCCTAAGAAGCAAGGTATAGTTGGCGTTCCTGGATCTTTTCTCTTAATTGGGGCTTGGAATTGACACACAGCACTAGCAATATCAACTGGAGCTATGGTTTTAGATAAATGCACTCGCTCCTTGCGTTGCTGTGTGCACATTTCCTTCAAAAATTTGGCATACGAAGGAATCTGTTTTATGGCATCTAGCAGAGGTAAATTAATATGGACGCTTTTAAACACCTCTAACATATCCGACATGCTTGCCCCCTTCTTAGCTCTTCTCTCAGGCGCAATCAGCGCGGATGGAAATGGGGCTTTCGGCACGTACGATGCCACTGGATTGTCTATAGCTGCGGGAAAGTTATCCCTCGACGCTTCAGACTCTTTCTCAAATGCAGGCTCTCTCTCTATCTCCCTCTCTTTTTCTCTCTCTTTCTCTCTCTCTATCTCCCTCTCTATTTCTTTCTCAATCTCTCCCACTTTATTATCTATCACCTTCCCACTACGTAAGACTGAAACAGCCTTAACTTCCTCATTAATATTTGGGTTCTGAGAAGTGGAACTCTCAGCTACAAAAGCTCCCTTGGGATTGGCAACAGCCTGACTCGGAAATTTCCCTTCCTCTCGGCGACTAAATGAAGCCGCTAGTTGACCCATTTGGGTCTCTAACTTTGAAATGGATTGGGAATGGGAATGAGTGAGTTGGGCTGAAGCCTCTAGGCTTTTCAGGGTAGCTAAGACTTGTTCCTCAAAACCAGGGGTTCTATGAGGTTGTGGTGGTGGTTGAGTCACAGCTTGACTCTGGTACTGGGGTGCAGGTGCTTGAGGAGCACCATAACTGGGATACTGGGATTGCATCAATGGTGGTCTATAGGGTTGACTGATAGCAGGGTTACTGCTATATGGGGGTCTTGCAGGCTGACTTGGATTGGATCCTCTAGGCTGGCTTGACCACTGGAAATTGGGGTGAGTCTTCCACCCAGGGTTGTAAGTATTGGAATACGGATCATTCCTAGGTGGTGCATATCCTTGAGCAGCATTAACCTGCTCTTGGACAAACTCAGGGTACTGGCCCGCCATAGGACAATATGGAGTCTCGTGAGTGGGGTCAGTGCAAATATTGCACACCAAGTTGACAGGTTTCACATGGGCTTTAGAAGATTGCCCTTGTGCCGCGATTAATTGGTCAAGCTTTTGAGACAGAGCCTCAACTTGCTTATTTGCCAGAACTTGGGTGTCTACATCATAAATACCGCCCTTTTTGGGCGACGGTTTCTTTGCTAACGCATCATCACGGTTACCTAAAGACATTGAGGCCATGTGGAACGAATCCTCACTCAACGCTTCAAATAATGCCCACATTTCATCCTCACCTTTACTTAAAATGGCTCCCCCACAGGCAGATTTCACTGTCTGTGTGTCACCCTCTGTTAAACCTCTAACAAAAGACTCAATGATTTGCCACTTAGGTACATCATGATGGGGGCATAATCTAAGGAGTTCCTTCATTCTTTCCCAGGCTTCGTGGAAAGATTCCTGTTCATGTTGGACGAAGTTGGTTATACCTCGTCGCATCTGATGTGTTTTACCGACAGAGTAAAATCTAGACAGGAATAGCTTTTGAAGCTGTTCCCAAGTTGTGATAGGGACAGGGGTTTGGAGAGTACAAAGCCAGTGTTTGGCCTTGTCTTTCAGGGAAAACGGGAATAAAAACAATTTCAGGGATTCTGGATGGAACCCCTGAATTCTGATAGTAGAACAAATTCCTAAGAATTCCTGCAAATGGTCGTATGGGTTCTCTCTATCTAACCCATAGAACGTTGGAAGCATCTGAATGGTAGCATGCTTAATCTCATAGATGAGATTCTCTATGTGCGGGATTTGGATACAGGAGGGTGGATTAAAACTATTGGGCATGAAGTGATCCCTCAACGTTTTAAGACCTGGTGGTGGTTGAATATTATCCGCTGGTAACATGGCAGTGTGTGCAGATGATTCAGCCATTTTTAAATGATGCAAAGGTACCGACTCGCTGGACTGACTTTGAGATGCTTTAACAGCTCTCAGAGTTCTTTCTAATTCAGAGTCTATAGGAATTACGTTTAATGACAACGACCTTCTACCCCGCATATAATTGGTCTCCACAGAAAATCACGGAATTACAATAAACAAATTGTGAGCAGTTAATGTTGAGCTTTTAATTTGTTATTTTAAGCGCGCGGGAGTGAAGCTCCCAATTCCTGATTTCAGCCACCTGTCGTTAGAAAAGAAAGAATAATGAATAAAAAATGATAATTATAATATCTAGATATTAACAGTATAAAGAATATATATGTAGTAATATGAACAGTATTTAATATTTACTACTTAAATTAAATCCAAATCTCTTTTTAAATAAACCTTAGTTCCCCGGCAACGGCGCCAAAATTTGATCGACTCTTACGACGAGGGAGATTATTCCCCGTCAGTGATCAGAATTAATAATTTATAAACCGCGTGACAATTAATCTCAATTCGATTGTGATCAGTGAGCACGGGTGTCGAACCACTGGGAAGTGCAGGTTTATATTAAAAAGCCTCTTTAGAATCAATTCAAGCGGAAAGAATATTATCAATTAAATTGGTTGGTGGTAACTGCTCCGATTGGGTCGAAGCGAAAACAAAGTAATTTTAATTAAAGCTTAATAAAAATGCAGTTAAGTTGGTGGAATGAGCGGAACTTGGGTGAGAAGCCCATTGAATATCAATTAAACAATTTATGTTTATAAAATCCTCACTATAGTAATTATGTATGGTGGTTCTTCCAACTACAAGAAGGAAGTCCCAAAAAGATTATGAATACAGGACCGACAAGTTTATCCCCGAAAAGAATGGAGTATCGCTACCCACCTTAAATGAGGAATAAAGCATGTTGGTTTGTATTCATACCAATAAAAACCATTGCATAATTATATAATTGCAATCACAGATGTACAATTATATGATATTATATTCGGCAATAGTGTGCGGTAAAACCTTCACAACTATGCAATCACATAATACAAATAGAGGGATGTTTATAAAATAGGATTGTAAAATGAATTCAACTTCATCCTCACCCAAGCTTGGAGTATTAGCTACACATCACTGGAGGATAATATCCTTTATCCAGGCAAGCTTTTGGGGGTCACGGGATGGAAAAAGAAATAAAAGCGGTAATTAATTGACGGAATAAATAAGGAAAATGGCAGAAAGTAAATAAAGAAAAGTGACAGAAAGTAAATACAGAAAAGAAAAGACTTAAGTAAATAAAGAAAAGAAAGGACTAAAATAAATACAGAAAAGAAAAGACTTAAATAAATAAAGAAAAAGGCAGAAAAAGTAAAGAACAGTTCTCAAGTGAGAACTGAGCCATGCACAAAAAGGAAAATAACAGAATCGGAAATACTGAAATTAAAGACTTAATCGGATAGAACAGTTCTCAAGTGAGAACTGAGCCAGGCATTGTAAAGAAAAATGACAGAATTGGAATTGACTGAAAATTGAAACTACCGATTGAAATGCGAAAATAAACTGTAACTTGCATTAAAATAAAGCAGAGTAATGATTCAGAGCTTAAGTCATGAACCCTCGAAACGTCGTCGTTACATTCCTATTTATAGAAGGAAAAGGTAAAAGACGCTATTGCCCTCAAAATATCTAAAAATATCTCTTTAGCCCGCAGCCGCCATTGTCTATCGATAGCGAAGGGTCGCTATCGATAGAAGTGCTATCGATAGCGAATCTTGGCTATCGATAGTCAAGGTCAAACTTTGACTTTCTTTGCAGATTTCAACGTCTGCTCTTTTGGTACTTCCCTCGGCTGCTTTGGATCGTCTTCGGACGTTCCTTTGATTCGAGATGCTCTTCAGGGCTTCATCGGTGACGACTTTATTTAATGGTAATCTGCACATATTTCTTAAAACAGAGATTAAACCCAATTGCACAGATATTCATGTAAAACACTATTATTAAACAATTATATATATAAGAGAACATCGAAATACCATAGTTGAATGGTATGATTGGGGTACAATCA
>JAESVK010067525.1:0-28984 GCA_017140935.1 Hamamelis virginiana
TGATCATGCTTGATTTGGCTCTGATACCACTCAAAGAATGTGATCAAGGAGGATTCGCAGCAGAAGATATACGATAAAAATATTATTAAACTTGAGTCCATTCATCACAATCAAGCCAAGATACAAACACAAGCATAGGACTATGAATATAAGCAAGAACACATTTAAACTATTTAAATATACTTACTTGATTTGCCTTTGATGAACCTTTGAATAGAATCCAAGCTTCTAAGTGTTTGAAGCCTCCAAGGTATCCACACAAACTCAAAACTTCTCAAAGTCCTTGCACTTGTTCAACACTTTGAATTAAAAGCAAGCTAGAAAGGGAGAGAAGGCAAGTTACAGCCTTGGAAGGAGAGTAAGCTCACGGCCTCCTAGGGTGGATGATGGTAGCCTCTTTTCTATTAAGGTTTGAGTGGACTTAGTGCTAGCATGCACTCTTCCCCTTGTATTTATAGACAAATACTAGGATTTTTAATATTGCAACTTAGTCCTCCTTAGTTAACAATTAATTAAAGAGACCATATAAGCGTTGGGATTGTATGCCCTCAAAACTATTAATGTCTTTTTCATACTTATAATAAATGATTTATTTCTATTTATGAAATTCATACTGTGAACATTATTTTTATTCATGAGATGAATATGAGTCTTTAATTACATTGAATATGATTTATTCATACAAATGGTGATTTGTATGTGAGAGATATAAATCATAAACCTTCTGATTCAAATAATAATCACAACCAATAATGAGACTAGGCATCTCATCTGTTAAGGTTGTAGTATATCAATCTCTATTTGATAGAATATGAAATCTCTAATATCAATGTGTAAGACTTTGAATTGAAATACTAGTGTACTTGGTGCACTGAGGACTATGGAAATCTCATTACATTAAACTATTGTCCTTAGTAATGTGAATCTCATAAGTGCTAATTACAATTGCTCTTAATCCTGAGATAAAAATGAACTCTAATTCTTTACTTTAGTTACTTTGATTTACCAATGATTGAGGTCTCTAAGATCAACACCTCGGTATCTTGGGTAGCTAGGGTTTGGGATTAAGAGAACATAATCAATCAAGATGGAAATCTACCCTCTCTTACTTGAAGAGAGTAAATGCTCTCTTGTGCTAATTAAATATTTAATTACTCAAATTGTGTAGTTATTTTAGTAAAATTGTTGTCCCAAATATATAACCCTAGAGGGGGGTGAATAGGGTTTATGGCAAACTTTTGCAAATGTTACCAAATAAAATTAATGTTCAATTATTTAGCAATGGAAGCAAATGAATAAACAATTAATTGAAATGAGAAAAGGGAGAAAGAAATCAAACTCAGCGATTTAACGAGGTTCGGACTCCGCCTATTCCTCGCCTTAAGCACTCAGCCCAAGGATTCCACAATCCACTAAGGATTAGCTCATTCAAGTTGGAGAAACCTTTACACAGTCTTCTTTATCCCATGTGGAAGACTCTCACCTAAGCTCACAAAGAACTTGTACAATGGCTCACAAAGAACACTTCTTCAAGTTTCACAAACAATGCTTGGCTAAAGCTCACAAAGAGCAACTCTCCAATGCTCACCAAGAGCACTCACAAGATTTACAAAGAGATGTGATGAGTTTACAACAAAAGAACTCATCAATGAGTAGATGAAATACAAAATAAGCACTCACTATTATCTCTCAAATGGAAGAACTAATTTTGGCACAAGAGAATGATGATTTTTGACTAAATCACACAAGAATGATATGAACTATATTGGTATATGTTTGAGTGTGATCATTAGTTGATTCAAGAATCATACAATGAGTATTAATAGCCCCAACAAAGAATATAGACGTTTAGAGACAAAATAAAGCCATTAAAAACTAGCTGTTATGAACTGTCAGGTCGATTAGTCGACTAGGCACAAGTGTTAGTCGACTAGAAGGTTTAAAAATACCTTGGAAAAAGTTTTCGGGCACGATTAGTCGACTAGGTAAGGTGTTTAGTTGACTAAGAAGGTGCTTAGTCGACTAGAAGCTTATTTTTCCAGAAAACAGCTACTGGCCTACGATTAGTCGACTAGAAAATGGTGATTAGCTGACTAATCCCAATTTTTTCTTGAGCTGAAATTTACATATTCAAAAGCTAGACTTCTCAAGCTTTCCGTGGCATCCAAGATCAACTAATTCGGAGTCCGGATGATGGAGATATGGCCATTTGAAGTTGGAAGTTTTCGTCAACAATAAACTGCATAACTCCAAAAGTTTTCAAATGTCTTCCAACACTTTTAAATCAACTTTGGCGCATTAAGTCAACCTCAAATCATCCTCCTATCAAGCAATCACTTTGAACCAAGTTTAAAATATTTTTCAGAGGTGTTTAAGCCAAAACAAAAAGTGTAAAACATTTTGTCTTTGAGTCTATTTAACCTATTATGAGTTTAAATCAATTTTGTGACCAAAATGTGATTTTCCAAGTTAAAACATATGGTCTTTAAGTCATAATCAATTGAGCTAATTTAGTTCATCCTATAGAGAGATTTACATAATAAATTCTAAGCACTCACACAAGATAAAATCTTCACAAAATTTCTTCAATTGATCTTCAAGTCTTGTGCTTGGCTTGCTTGGCTTCATCAAAGAATTGCATCAATGCAGTGGCTCTCTTCATGGTCCTTAGTGAATATACAAACATATTCATATTCACATAAGGTACGATGTAGTGCATGAGCTTCATGATAGTTGAGCCTTCATTAATTGACAACTTGAATCCTATTCTTATAAGCATATATAGATATACTATAATGGATATATATAAGAACTATAGGATAATGTCAATTAACTAACAAGGTTAATCAAATAATCACTCAATAATGTTTAGCAATTAACAAGAGTGAATAACAAAGTATTCATATGCAACATTGAATACATATAGAATAATGTTTGTTATCATCAAACATTGAGCGCAATTTGCATATAGAATAAATAAATCAATCAATGATTTGTGGCTCCCCCTAACAATATGCATATAGAGATACTAAAGATTATCATTTAAACATATGCATCTTTTAGGTAAAACAAATCAATATATGATGCAAAAAATTCATAATAAACATTTAATCATATGCATATTTCTTGTATCATGGATGTGTTTTACCAAAATTCATGTTTGCAAATATACACAAGACGCAAATCAAATAGAATCACAATACAATGATTGTTATCATCAAAATCAATCAACAAGGGTGGAAGCCATAAGGCTAACAATCTCCCCCTTTTTGTTGATGACAATCATTGAGTAAAATATTGCATATGATAGTGAATATATCAACTAAGGATTTGTAGCTCTCCCTATCAATGTGCATAAATAAAGGGATACCAATAATATTTAAGCATGAGCATATTGTAGGTATCAAATCCGTATATAATTCATATTCATTTCATCATGCATATTTTACCAATACTATGCGTAATAAATATTATCACAAATATTATGCATACTTCTCCCCCATTGGCATTAACAAAAAGATATTAATTAGAGGCAACAAAAAAAAAAAAATTACAAGTTCAAGAAATATGACAAAATCATTTCTCCCCCAAAAAGAATGCATAGATTTGAAAATAATTTTTCTTCTTTTCACACAAAGAAATACCAATATAAAAGAAACAAAAAGATACAAATTGTAGAATATACCAATTGATACCAATTTTTTATTAACATATGCAATAAGCAAGTATAGTAACAAGAGTAAGTATCAATTTTATAATTTCAATATATCCAAGCTTAAGGAGAGTTAAATCATCAAATTTAATTAACATATATAACAAGCAATGAGGAAGCAATAAGATTTTAAAGCTCTCAAAGTATTTTTTCCTCTCTTAAATCAATGTTTATTTTTGAAAAAGATTTTTCATAAAATAGACAATAAAGAATCAAGTTCAAAAGAACAAGGGAATAAGTTTAACTAATCTCAAAGTGATATCCACAATCATAGTAAGTTAAACTATTAACTTGATGGTTTAAACAAGAGTGAATCATCCAAAGGCATTATGAATCATAAAGACATTAATGTATTTATGCCAATTGGTTCAAGTTATGTTCAACCATACTAAGATAAATGAATATCAAAATGAATCATCAAAATATTATCTTTAGCAATAGACAAAGATAATTTGAAGAGTTAAAAAAAAAATGACATTGCTAAGACAATGTTTTATTTGAAAATAAGTCTCCCTCTTTTTCAATAAAATATTTTCAAACTCATTCATTTATACATAGCAAGAGATTAGGCAAATGTATATCATCAATAAATATCAATACATCATATTGAGATACAAACAATACATTTATGACATTTTCTTCCAATCATTATGCTAATACAAATGTATGACAATAAAAATCATTCAAATATCAAGTTGAGCAACAAATCAATAATAAAAGATGTTATGGCTCCTAAATCATTACATAACAATTCTCTTCATCTTGCAATCACAATTAGAAAATTTTAAACATATGATTCATCAAAAATAGTTATAATCACATGACATAGAAGGAATTATGAACAAGAAGTTAAAATTCTTAAAATTTACCAACCAATGTTGATACCAATTGTTGATGTTCATTTCCTTCATCTTTGAAGAGTTGATGGTGGATTTCCTTGACTAGTGATCCTCATCACTCATGATTGAAATAGTGAATGTCCTCCATCAATGATTTGTATGCACATCTAAATACTCTTTTCTATACAAAGACAAGTTCCTTCTTGATCTATGCACACAAACATTTCTCTTCAAAAGTGTCAATTTCATTAGAATAATCATCATAAATAAATATATGCTTAAAATATTGTAATGAGAAAATATGCAATGATAAAAAAGAGATAAGCATAATTCATTACAAAGTAGTTTAATGTCATTTTCGGACTCATGGTAGTTTATAGTCATTTCGGACTAAATGGAATCAAGCATTATGTGAGATAGGATCATCCTTCCTAACCCATATAATTTTCACATTTGGTTGCTCCATTGCAACCTTAGGATGCATAGACCTATACCAATGACTATCATAAGGTCCATAATCATATGGAGTCCTTCTATAGTCTCTTAAGAGATGAAAGCATTTAGGCCTAATATGTCCCTTTTTACCACAATGATGGCAAGTGGGAATAAATCTATGAGAATGATCAATATGTATAGGTTCATGCACAATTTTCCTAGATTTGTTCTTCAAGCCATACATTTGACTTTTATCTACTGGTCTTAGGCTTTGGGCATTTGGGATGAATGTGTCATTTACCTCCACAATTATGACAAGTAGAAATATACTTGGGTCTAGCCTTGATAACATGAGGTAGCTCTTTAGGTTTTGAAATGTGAGCTATTTTTGAAATACATTTTTCTTTCTTCAAAGAGTCTATTTCATTTGTCAATGAAATCTTTTCATTTTCACAAAATTTCAAATTTTGTTCAAGACTTTCAATTTTACTTTTCAAAGTGATTTTTCATTTTTCAAATTCTCAAAATCATTTAATGAAATTGATGTAGAGGGAATGTTTCTCAAATCCTTAATTTCTTTAACTAAAGTTAAATTTAGCATTTGAAAAGCCATTTTCTCTTTTGAAATGGATGACAATTCACTCTTCAAAATTTTGTGAGATTTGTTTAAAGTACAATTTTTCTTGTAAAGTTCTTCACATAAAGATTGAAGTTGCTCAAAAGATAAATCATCATCAATATCATCATCAAAATCATTTACACATCTAGGTGAAGTGGATTCATCAAAATCATGAATATGTTCACCAAGGCAAAAATCATTTTCAAAATCCATTTTATCAAATAACAAATAATCAAGTTTGCAAAAATCTTTAGCTCAAAAAGATAATAAAATGAAAAGCACCTACTTTGATACCAATTGTTGTCCCAAATATATAACCCTAGAGGGGGGGTGAATAGGGTGTATGAAAAACTTTTGCATATATTACCAAATAAAATTAATGTTCTATTACTTAGCAATGGAAGCAAATGAATAAACAAGTAATTGAAATGAGAGAAGGGAGAGAGAAATCAAACTCAGCAATTTAACGAAGTTCGGACTCCGCCTACTCCTCGCCTTAAGCACTCAGTCCAAGGATTCCACAATCCACTAATGATTAGCTAATTCAAGGTGGAGAAACCTTTACACAGTCTTCTTTATCTCAGGTGGAAGACTCACACCTAAGCTCACAAAAAACCCACTAGTGCTCACAAAGAATACTTCTTTAAGCTTCACAAAGAATGCTTGGCTAAAGCTCACAAAGAGCAACTCTCCAATGCTCACCAAGAGCACTCACAAGATTTACAAAGAGATGTGATGAGTGTACAATAAAAGAACTCATCAATGAGCAGATGAAATACAAAATAAGCACTCACTATTATCTCTCAAATGGATGAACTAATTTTGGCTCAAGAGAATGATGATTTTTCATTAAATCACACAAGAATGATATGAACTATGTTGGTATATGTTTGAGTGTGATCATGTAACGCCCCAACCTGACCATTATACCGACCATCCCGGGTAGGTCGACACGGGTCAAGATGTAGGTACAACCTGTACTGCTCATTCATATTTCCATACACAGGATAAAGAAAGGATAATTTATAACAACATGAGATGATATGTTCTAGTGCATACATGCCCAAGTACGAGTAGTACAACAAGTAAAGAGTCAAAAGTACCAAGCTTAATGCCAACATCCCTGGCATATAGGCTACTAAGGAAAATAAACTGATAGTTCGAGATACAGATAATTCTAATGCAACTAGACTGCTCGACGTACGACTGCCCAGAACACTGCAAATCCCAATGCAACCTGAGTAGAGTTTCCTACCAATGGACCTCTACTAGAAACCTGTAAACCTGCTGCATGAAACACAGCATGAGCATGGAATGCCCAATAGGAGTACAACCTCAACCAACAGTAATAAATATTGATACAAGGAACATGATAAACGAAACAGTTTATATTCAGTTCAAAATTCAAATATCGTAAATGGTGTGGGTTTAGAACAGTTATAAGTGCGAAATAATGTCCATCAATTTCGAAGACCAGGCTCACAGAACGTATATCAGGACGTTGTTCTAGGCTAACAAGCCTCCGGCACAACGACAGCCAAAACCGACCACTACGGGGTCTGACCTCTCGAGGATAACCGACCAGTTGCCGAAAACACATGGCCAACTGTCGAGCCACTACGGGGCTATATACTTCGGGTCCGCACTAAGGCTCCACCCAGGACCATGGGCCCTTAAATAGTCTCCCTGTATACCAACCGAGCCTAAACCATGCATATCAGCAAGGGTTTATATAATTCCAAATCAATTTCCAAAGCCAGCAGGTAAAGCATTTCATATGTGGCATATAAGCATAATCAAGCATTATTTCAAAACAGTTATAATATCATCCGAAAGCAGGAATGAAATAAGCAAATCCATATGCCAACATATAGGTTCATAAACAATTATAAAACACACCACACCAATAGTTCATCAAGTATGTTCCATGTATCATGTTTATTTCATAAAGCAGTTCAGCATAAAATGCCACATAAAATCACATATCATCACCGTTAGAGAGGTTCAGTATCCTACCTGGACTGGGCAAATAACTCCTAGCAGTGTCTGGGTGTAATGCAAATTAACTCGCAAAAGGATAATTACCGGGACTATCCTGATCTGAAACATTGACCAATAAAGACATGCATAAGTCCCTGCCTAATAAAATAAACCTAATATTTAGAAATTAGACTCCGTGAGCTTTCCGTACATATAAAGTACGCGAAAATCGGAGTTCAAATGTAAAAGTTATAAGCGTTTGAAATTCGAAGCATCAAAATTATCAAAAGGTGCCAAAACCATAATGGTAGGGGCATTATGGTAATTTGGCCATTTAAAATTGTTGTCTTCTTCACGTGGAGGCAACCTGCAATAGACTTCACATTTAAAAAAAAATATAAGATTCAAATGCAAACAAGGTTGCAATGGTTTTTATTAAAACTATAAAATCAAAAGGTTAGCATCTTAATTTAACTATGTGTATATATATAAATATATATATATATATATATATATTAAAACCCCAAGCTGCCACGGCTGAAGAGCCATGGCCGAGACTGCCATGGCAGGAGCTGCCATGGCTGCTGCAGCACGGTCCTCATCAACCCAGCCCCTTAACAATTTAAAATACCTCTTTAAAAACATGAAAAACTCAAATAAATCCTCATACAGTTAGCCTAACCAACTTGAGAATCAAATTAAAAAAAATTAAAGCTAGAGTTTTTCACAGCCATGGCTGCCGCAACACAGTTCCTTCTACACGGTTACCTGACAATTTCAAATCAAGCAAAATCCCATTAGCTAAATTGTCATATGCCAACACAAGGCAACATAACCTAGCTATCAAACTCCAATGAGACTCAAAATGTAAAGAACCCCAGCCTACTCAGTCCAAAACCAGAAAACAGGGCCTCAAGGTAAGGTTATTTTTAGCTTCAAAGTAAAAGAAATCCACTCACCTTAACTTTGAAAATGATCTTCCCAGATACAAATTTAATACCTGCTGATTTTAAAATAGTTTGATCAGTTTTTAAAACCCCAAAGTGGGATACGAAAAACACATGCAAGTTGGTTTCACAGCCCCGAAAACACTAGCTCAAAACAGAGCTTCAAGTGATGCCATTTTTATTTTGAAATAGCAACAAATCCGGCCATGCATGTACGAATCAAGCCCCAACACACCATCACAGAGAGGAATCCCTCACATGCAAACCAAAATCAAGTCATTCCACCGATTGAAAATTTGCTTTGAAACAAAACCCATTATTTCTTAAAGGTCCACGGTTTGGATTCATGCAAAAACTCATCTACATTTGTATGCAGGCTTTGCAAAACAAAGAGACCCAACATTCCTTGCATGCAATAAAGGATTTCTTCAAATTTGGCAGAGAAATCAGAGAAACAATAGTTAGCTGAGAGATTTAGAAGAAGAGAAAGAAAGTTTTCAGCTTTTAAAAACAAGAAAAACTCAAGCTTACCTCTAATGGAAGAGAAGAGACTTCAGTGGAAAGATTTCAGGCAAGAGTTTCAGACTACACTCCAGCAACACAGCCTCAAGGACTCGGCCCTCCATTCTAGCTCTCAAAACCCGAAACTAAATGAGAATGTGAGGGAGGAGTGGCTGGTTCGTGGGAGTTTATAAAGAGAGGTTAGGGGCCTTATTGCAATATGAGGAAATTTGATTTGTTAAAATTACAAGAGGCCCTTTAATTGATATAAAATTTTTGAATCACCACAAACACTTATAAAAATTATAATATTGAAGCTTCTAAATTACTGAAATACTCCAAACTTATTAAAATAATGAAAATAGCACATTTAAAATTTTTGGGGTATTACAGATCATTAGTTGATTCAAGACTCATACAATGAGTATTAATTGCCCCAACAAAGAATATGGTCATTTAGAGACAAAATAGAGCCGTTAAAAACTAGCTGTTATGAACTGTCAGGTCGATTAGTCGACTAGGCACAAGTGTTGGTTGATTAGTCGACTAGAAGGTTTAAAAATACCTTTGAAAAAATTTCCGGACACGGTTAGTCGACTAGGCAAGGTGTTTAGTCGACTAAGAAGGTGCTTAGTCGACTAGGAAAAATTGTTAGTCGACTATAAGCTTATTTTTCCAGAAAACAGCTACTGGCCTGCGATTAGTCGACTAAACCGATTAGTCGACTAGACAAGGGTGATTAGTCGACTAATCCCAATTTTTTCTTGAGCTGAAATTTACATATTCAAAAACTAGACTTCTCAAGCTTTCCGTAGCATCCAAGATCAACTAATTTATAGTCCGGATGAGGGAGATATGGCCACTTGAAGTTGGAAGTTTTCGTCAACAAAAAACTGCACAACTCCAAAAGTTTTCAAATGCCTTCCAACACTTTTAAATCAACTTTGGCACATTAAGTCCACCTCAAATCATCCTCCTATCAAGCAATCACTTTGAACCAAGTTTAAAATGTTTTTCAAAGGTGTTTAAGCCAAAACAAAAAGTGTAAAACATTTTGTCTTTGAGTCTATTTAACCTATTATGTGTTTGAATCAATTTTGTGACCAAAATGTGATTTTCCAAGTTAAAACCTATGGTCTTTAAGTCATAGTCAATTGAGCCAATTTAGTTCATCCTATAGAGAGATTTACATAATAAATCCTAAGCACTCACACAAGATAAAATCTTCACAGAATTTCTTCAATTGATCTTCAAGTCTTGTGTTTGGTTTGCTTTGCTTCATCAATGAATTGCATCAATGCAATGGCTCTCTTCACGGTCCTTAGTGAATATACAACATATTCATATTCACATAAGGTACGATGTAGTGCATGAGCTTCATGATAGTTGAGCCTTCATTAATTGACAACTTGAATCCTGTTCTCATAAACATATATATATACTATAATGGATATATATAAGAACTATAGGATAATGTCAATTAACTAACAAGGTTAATCAAATAATCACTCAATAATATTTAGTAATTAACAAGAGTGAATACCAAAGTATTCATGTGCAACATTGAATACATATAGAACAATGTTTGTTATTGTGAACCAGCTTTTTATCGCTTGGGTCCACGTCATCACCGTGCGTGATTTGTGATTTTTTGAAAACAAACAAAAGAGCCGCCACCTTATTTTTAAGGAATAAGGAAACCACAAAAAAAAAATTATTTTAACTAAAACAAAACAAAATCCATTATATGGAAAGGCAATCTACAAACCAGAGATGGATCTGGGAGCTAGGTTACAACGTGGGAAGGTTCAAAGCTTTCACTTGTAGGCACCCACCTCGTCCTAATTAAAAGACTTCTAATTTATTTGGGCTGTTTAAAAATCTTAATGCAAACAATCTTAAATAATCTAATCAACCAACAAAATAGTGATATAAATGCAATACTCTATATTAATAATAATAATAGAAAAATAATATACAAACAAACCCTAAAAACCTAGGATACCCCATTAGCATCCTAGGGCGGACTTGAGCCCTATTAGTGCCTACGTAACCTACTAGTGTTACCTAGCAGATATCAAAGTCCATGTAGTTCGACTACCCTAGGACTCTCCTATTGTAATCAATCATATCATCTAAAAGTGTTTGACTTTATTCAAGACTCTATCTTCGAGAGTATTTATCCATTTAAAATTGTTTTCACAAAATATTTCAATAATCAAAAGATTTCCAATCTACTCAAAAACTTTGAAAGATAAAACTTATCTTTTAGAAGCAAACCTCGATTTAAACTTCTTTTTCAAATCAATCATTATCTATGGAATTTCATTCCAAAATCATTTCCTTTTCAAAGAAAATCATTTTCAACACAAATTAAGGAAATCATTTAATAAATCAATTGTTTTCAAATAACAAATCATTTCAAAATCCCTCTTGATGATGGACTCTTAAACTCATTAAATCACTTGAATTTGAGTATGACTCTTACAACAAAGGAAAGTCCTAGGGAAGGTCAAGTGATATTCCTAATCCTAGGGTCTCTAACTAACCCTAAAATTAATCTAAAATCCTAAAATACTAATGCAATGCATGCTGAAAAATAAACAAGATAACTAAATATACATGAAATTAATCCTAACCATGCATGAAAATGCTCCTAAATGCAAACTAATTCCACTATGTGAACCTAAGCATATTTCTAAGTTGGATTTGGCCCTAAAATAATTTTTAGAAGTAATTTAAGGACATAAACAAATCCGGATAGATTTGAATATGATCCTTAAATCATTCGAAAAACTTTGAAAAGAAAGAACAAAAATCATGAAAATGGCCTAGCATGCTTTCTACATGAATATACTATAAAAACACTATAAGAATCATGCAAAAATATGGTTTAAAAATGTTAATTAAACCACTTTAAAACATATATTCAAATCTGGACAGATTTGAATACATATTTAAAATAGCCTAAAATCATTATTAATCCATGAAGATGACAAATAAATATCCTAGCATACAATCTAACATGCTCGACTAAATTACCATGCAAAAACATATCAAAAACTAACAAAAAACATTCTTTAAACGATTAATCTAACACAAGGGGAGGATCTTACCTTCGCACGCTCCCTCGTACACAATTCATATATTCAAACAGTTAAACCCACATCAAGTGTTTAAATAATCATAAAAGCTTAAAAAAGACTCAAGACTCGTCACATGTTTCATCAACATATCCACATAATCATTAATATCAAATGATTCTCAAATGGATGCCACAAAGTTTCAACAATTATGTAGATACATTAACACTTACTCTAAACATGCTCACATATATAAAATAATTACAAAAAAACTAATCCTAAACATATTTACTCACATAAAATAATAAAAGACCTCCTAACATGCTTGCTAACATAAGATCATAACGAATAACTAACCCTAAACATATTTATTCACATAAAATCATAATAAAAGACATCCTAATCATACCTACTCTCATAAAACCATAACAAAACTAACCCTAAACACATCTAGTCACATAAAATCATGATGAAAGATATCCTAACATGCTTGCTAACATAAAATCATAACCAATAACTATTTAATCAAACCTATATATTCCTAAACACACAAATATACTACCATCCTATATAAAAAAGTGAACTATATTCTATCCTAGCATGCAAAATGCATTAAACAAGTAACATGCACAAACTAATATTACTCTATCATATGCAAACAACTAAAAATTTATCCATATCATACATATTAAACACATGAGAATGGAAGCTAGTTCATCTCATACAAAAATGAACTAGACTTCCACCATGGAAGAGAGGATTTACATGTAAAACCAAGGAAACAAGGCTATGATCGAACACTTACCCTTCTATCTCCTTCTTGGCTACCTTCCTTCAATCTCCTAGCTTTGAGTTCTTCCTCCCTCTCACCTCTTAGCCTCTGGTTCTCTCTCAAAATGATGAATCAAAAACGAAATTTTAAGGTACAGCCTCTTAGCTCTCCCCATCTCAACTCTATCATGGCATATTTATAGAGTTAGGGTTTAAAACCTTGAATGGTTGGGATTTGATGCATCTAAAACTCATCCTAGGGTTTAGAATGATTCATCATAGGGTTTGCAAACTGAAACAAGTTCGAATTTATTCAAAAAATTCGAACAAAGTCGGGCAAAATGGGTGGGAAAGTCCCAAACTTTACAAACTGAAAAAATGGGGTCGACCATCCTGGTGGCCATCCTAGCCTAGACGGCTAGCCGTCCTGGGCTGGACAGTTGGCCGTCCTAGCTAAGACGGTCACCATGGTGACTTTCCCTAATTTGCCCTATTTTCAAGGGATTTTCGTATTTTTGCCATATTTTGCTCAATTTGAATCCAAATTCGATGATCCAGGTATCAAAACAACCATGTTTTGATCCTCCACATTCTCAAAAGGGTTTTGAGTTAGAAATGCTTGACCATGGTCAAGGGTTTTAGCAAAAAGCTAGCCAATTGACTCAGTTGTGCCAAAATTGGTCATATGACCATTCATTGTTTTATAAAATTGATCAATTAGGCTCAACCCACTTCAAAAAAAACATGGTTTTATTATGAAATTGATACTTAAAAACATATTTTGAATACCTTTGATTTTGGTGAAAACGACCAATTCACAGTCAATTTGAATAAAATCCTAATTTGCCTCATTCTCACCCGCAGGATCGATTTTAGGAGAATCAATTCCAACAATCCAAAAGTTCAATTGACACTCCAAATACACTCCCCACATCCATATAAACCTCATGAAACAATCCGTTTCGAATTCGGAGGTCATTTTGAAATTATACGAGAAAAAGAACGAAAATGCCCTTCAAGTCGTAAAAACCCTAATTACCTATCGAACTCTCATCAGAATGACATGAAAATTTACAGGGATGTTCTAAGACACTTCAAAAGTCAAATGCAATGCAAATGAATTGATTCCAATTCAAATGCACACATGAAATGATAAATTATCTTTTTTCCCTAAAAATGATAATTTGGGTAATCTGGTCTTTACAAGCCTAATTTCCCATCAAATGACCCACTCTTCGAGTTGATCATTTTCAAAAATATATGAGAAAATAATTAGTAAAAATGGGGCGTCCACAGTTATCATCAAACATTGAGCACAATTTGCATATTGAATAAATAAATCAATCAATGATTTGTGGCTCCCCCTAACAATATGCATATAAAGATACTAAAGATTATCATTTAAAGCATATGCATATTTTAGGTAAAACAAATCAATATATGATGGAAAGAATTCATAATAAACATTTAATCATATGCATATTTCTTGTACCATGGATGTGTTTTACCACAACTCATGTTTGCAAATATACACAAGATGCAAATCAAATAGAATCACAATACAATGATTGTTATCATCAAAATCAACCAACAAGGGTGGATGCCATAAGGCTAACAACAAGGTTTGCTAAAATGTAATTAGTAATTAAAGGATTATTAATTAGGTCACAAGGAATATAAGAAATAAGAATATATGCTTTGGACAATAAAGATTTACACTTTATAATATATTTTTATGAGCATTAGTTGGTAGATGGGTATTATTGTATGTATTTAGCATTATAAGGGTTTATTTATGAATTTCTAAATTGGAGTGCAATAATTATTATTTAGTGGAATTAATAATTATTTATCGGTCATTAATTAAAATCAAGAGTTGATTGGTTGATTATTGACCAATAGGAGCCAAATTAGAAACTCCATTTGGTCCCACTTCTAGTTCTAATTGGAATAGGAAAGAGAAGAGAGGAAAGCATTATAAAAGGAGGACTCCCCCCATAAGGCCAGCTACTCTTGGCTCCCTCTTGGTTTTTGAGAGCCCACTCTCTCTCTTTCTCAAGCTTCCAAAGATCATAGAAGTGAAGACTCAAAGAAGCATTCAACCCTTGATACAAAAGGGAGAATGTCAATGTTAATTCACAAATATACAATCTCAATGAAGTCTTTGGCCAAAGCAGTAGGAAACCAAGAAAAGAGTTTTCAAGGGTTTACCTAATTGAGATTATACTTTAGTGAATTGTTAACACATGATTAAGTTAGGGTTTGACATGATTCCATACCCGATTAACTTAATCTTGGCATTGTGTGGTGAATGATTATTTATAACACGAAGGGTTCATTTATAAATACATATATTTACCCACACCTAGGGTACGTTATGATATGTTGCTAGAGGTCACTCATGACTAGTGAAAGCCTAATGATTAGTGTTATCATTGAGGGCAAAATTGGAATTGTTCCAATTGAACCAAAATTATAAAGTTTCTATTTTGGGAGACTTGAGATGTCCCCGGCCACTACTAGGTTGGGATAAACCCAATGGGTCATACACATAAGGACATAAGTGAGTCTCATGATTTAAAGAGATAGGAATATTCTTATTTATAATTTTTATGGCCCTTGTTATTAATTGTTAATAAGTTGGGGGTCAAATTATAAATATTAAGAATATTTTCTATAAATATGTGATGATGAGTCAAGCTAGCACTAAGTAACCCATCATCATAAAAGAAAAGAGGCTAACCTTAGAGGAATCACCCTAAGGCCACCTAAGAGTACTCTCTCTTTAGTTGTTTTCTCGTTTTCTCCCTCTCTAAGCTTGCCTTTTCCAAGGGTTGTGAAGGAGCAAGGAAGTCTTGAGGTCTTGTGTTCGTGTGGATACCATTGGAGGCTACCATACACTTTGGGGCTCGAAAGTTTTGAGGATTTGCATCAACAAGGAACATCAAGTAAGCATTTAATTATTGCAAATTAATTGTTTTTGATTCTTATCATCGTTTGAGATCATTATTGGGATGAATATTATAGAGAAAATTTTTGTTTGTTATTTCCGCTGCACTTCTCCGAAGTATTCTTTTAGTGGTATCAAAGCTAACTCAAACCTAGATTCGAATCGTTAATGGCATAGCTTGGAATGTAATTAAAATGGTGTTTTAAATTAATTAGGGTTTTGAGAAAACCCACCTTGATAGTTTTGGCCATGGGTTTTTTGGACCTCTTTGTTTTGTTTTAATTATTTGTATTTAGGGTTTGTAAAACCCTATATGATGGACGATTTTAAGGGGCTGTACTTAGGGTTTAATCACCCTAAAACAATTCGGCAACTAGGGTTTGTAACCCTAGCTATATTCGGCCACCATATGGGTTTAGAACCCTGGCTTGAATTCGGCCATGGTGAAGAAGATGACACCATTAGGGTTTAGAAACCCTAATCTTAATTGGTAAGAATAGGAAATCCTAATTCGATTAGGAATTGCTAATTCTATTAGTTTCCTATTAGGTGTTCACTTGCCTAATTGCTATAGGATACTAATTAGGTTAATCCTAGTTGACTTAGGAGTTAATTAATGTGATTAATTAATTAATTAGTGGCTGCAATTTAGAGTTTTAGAAACTCTATGATGAGTAGGTAAGTTTCTTAATTCAAAAAGGATTCTATTTGTTAGAGATATGCCCTAAAACCAATCCTAAAGTGCATATCTATTTCATATTAGGATAAGAAGGTATTACTTATCGTCTATATATTCAATTATATATACGATAATGTCCATGAATAAATGATAGGAGAAATATGTATCTCAAGTTTGTTGAGATATGAAGACTCATATTTCTCATACACATTTATTCTAAAAGTGTTCCTGCTCATAGGTTTATTAAAGAGGACATTTATTAAACCGACAAGAGTAGCACGGATTTAAACTAACTCCAATAGGAGGATAGGTAGTCTTTCCTATCAGTGTAGTGACACTTAGGTTAATCTGTGGGTGCATATTAGAGAATATGTACACTGAACATGATTTACTAGAATATTCCTATGGATATTAAGTTAAAGGAATATTCTTATGTTACGTCCATTTGGTAATCCTAAGACCTGAGACACCATGGATGTCTTATGCCTGAGTTATTAGGGTTTGATAGTGTTTTATACAGCCTTGATCGTAAGGTTGTAGTTGGCACTCATTGGCTCTAATAGGTCTTGCATGAAGGTATATGAGTGGTCAATAAGGAATCATCACTTTCAGTATTATGAGAGAGAATGTCAGGGTCAGTTCTCAAATATAACTCTCAATGTGAATCTCTGGCCAGAGTGAAAGATGAAATATGAAAGGGTTTCATAGGGTTCATCTTATTGAGATTATAATTTGAAGAACATATGACAGGAAAGTTAAGATAGGGTTTTGACTTATATCCATACCCTAAATATCTTAACTGTGACATTAGGGGATGAAGGATTAAGTAACAATAAGGGTTCACATTGTTCTGCTATTCACCCAAACCTAGGGCACGTCATGACACATTGCTAGACGTCACTCATGACCAGTGAAAGCCTATTGATAAGTGTTATCAATGAGGGCATAATTGGAATAGTTTCAATTAAACCTTTAAATAGAAAGTTTCTATTTTAGGAGACATGGAGATGTCCCTAGTCACTGCTAGGTTGGGGTGAACCCAATGGGTCACACACAAATAAAGAACATAAGAGAGTCTCTTGAATTAAAGAGAGAAGGGAATTTCCTAAAACTAATTCCAATAATAACCTTATATATTATTTGTGAATATATATAAGGAATTAAGTTATATATTAATTAGTAATATATAAAAGGAATTAAGTTACTTTTGGAAATAAGTATTAAATAGAAACCCTAGGGGTTTTCTATAAATACTAGAGCTTGTGACATGCTAGCACTAAGCCTCCATCCTCACTTTAGAGAAAACGTTTCTCTCCCTCTCTCAAGCTTGATTCTTCCATTGTTGAGAAGCTTCAAGGATTCAAGCGGTTTTGTGTTCGTGTGGACTTCGTTGGAGACTTCATCCGTTTGAAGTTCGAGATCAACAATCGCAAATCGAAAGGCTAATCAAGTAAATATTATTTATGTTTGATAAATATATATGCTTGTTTTGTAAATCATATGTCCCTATGCTTGTACGATCATGGTTAGGATATTTGATGATGAAATCATATTTATTAAAATTTTTATTTTGTCTTCCGCTGCGATTCCATGTATTTCGAATGATTCCTTTCACTATTTTCTACACTCTTGATTGTCAAGGATTGTGGGAAGTAAAAATCCTTATCGAAATAGGAAAACCTATTATTTGATGACTCTAACTAGGTTTTCAGAAATCCTAATACTATCTTGATTAGAATTGACTATGGAATCCTAGTATAATCAAAATAGGAAAGTCTCTAAACCCTAATTCTCTCTCTAGAATTCGGCTACACTGGGGTTTTGCAACCCTAGTGTGTCACGGCCACTAGGTGGCTTGATTTTATTTTTGTTTTCTTTACAATATGATTTATTAAATTTTTTTGATGATTGAAAATTATTTTAAAGCATTTTGCAAATTCAAAAGTGAAGAAATAAAATAAAATGTGAAATTATGTAACACCCATCCATAGCCATACCCAATTTCGGGGTGTTACGCACGCAGACACCTAGTGCTTATCTCTTCAAAAATCTCTGGTTAATATTTTAATAAGATTTTTAAAAGCGCGGAAGTCTTAGAAAACCAGAGTATTTATATTAAAAAAATTTTGATAAGCACAAAGTACTATCTGGGGTCAAAGTACCGCCCGTAAAGTACTTTCGATAAAACTTAATATTACATAAAACTTAAGTACATATAGAGTCCACAGATTCCTTTACATAATATTACACACCAAAACAGGAATAGCAAAGCCCAGTATCACACTGACAGCTGCTACAATAAGAGCCCAACCAGGTAGACTTGAGCCCAACATTATCTCCAATTCTTTACTGGTTCGGTGGCCCTGTGGGGGGGAAATATAAGGGGTGAGCAAAACCACTATGCTCAGGGAAGTTTTCTAATATTTTATGTTGCATAATCACCTTAAAGGATGTATAACATTTCATATCACAATTTCAGAATAAGTAAGCATCATCATTAAGTAAATTTATATTGATCAAATCATTACTTAATTCCCAGTCGAGTCATTCTCATAACAATCCAACATGCTTAATGCATATGACAGGTATATTATGCAATGATCATATGCAATCATACCTGCGAGGCTCTATTTTGCTTTTTACCTGCAAAACAAAACTTCACTGATGGTTATCTCATTTTAGGACTCGCCATCAATGACAACAGCATACCTCACTGTATGTATATCACCTGACTCCGCACCGAGCCAACCCCTCACTGGGCCAATACTGGTGTGGCCTCACCAGGATTGTTCTTGCTAAACGGCCGCCCCTCACTGGGCCCTGCCCCTCACTGGGCCAATCCCATCACTAGGATTACAAATGCTCAATTTAGCAAGGGTGATATATTAGTGCACTAACTGTTTCCAGGATCTATAGTCCATCGGTCGTATTCCAATTCCTCGATTCCACAGTTCATAATATGTATGCCAATTATATCAATGCTATGCATATGTCTGTGCTACAGTAACACTTCGTATTTCTCTAAATAACAACATTCCCTTTACTTGTAAGCGAAACATATGCGCCCATACACAAATGTCCACATGACAAGCGCCAGTTTAATTTTTCACGGGTTACGTACCCCTAAAAAAAATCCATGTTTGTTATTAGGAGATATATGATGTGTACTTATAAGCCCAGTCACTTTCACAAAACATCACAGCCACATGCCATATACCAATGTATTATGTTACAAGTATGGCATATATCTCATGCATACATTTTATGCACAACAATTTATCACATGCATATTTTAATGCATAACAATTCTCCCATATGCATATATTTTTATGCATAATAATTCATCACGTGCATATATTTTTATGCATAACAATTTAACCACTTAAAATGACAACAACATATCTCTTAATTTACAGTAATCGCATGCTCAACTCTAAAAATAATTAAAATAATTATTTCACAGTTCATAGGGTAAGGGAATATTAATCCTGGACTAATACTAATACTGTGCTTTCACACAATTGAGATCCACATAACCCCTATTTATCAACAAACACATTCACAAATCTCACAGTATCCAATTTTTCCGCCGAAATCAAATCGAGCAATTTTAAGTATTATCAGGGGCCTAAAATTTCAATTAAAAATTATGTAGCTTCATTAAAATTTTAATTTTAAAAGTCATAAAATATATTTTGTGAAACCCATAAAATTCTATTAAATTTTTAGGCCAATCAAGCACATATGCGGACTTTTAATAAAATTTAGTACATTAATCTCACTAAAAATTTGAAATAAAAATTATAGGGCATGTTCAAATTTAGATTTTCCTCACCAAGAATATAAAAATTTCTTTGAAAATAATAATAATAATTCAATTGTATCAATTTCTACCAAATTACAAATTGTCAGATTTTTCTGATAAAACTCGGACTTTTCAGAAATTTATTCTCACAAAATTGTCACACCAATTCCAGTCCAAATATACTAAACTTTATCCCAACATCATTATTAGTCCAATTTGAACTAAAACATGTATTTTTACATAGCCATGTGCAAAATTAAGAGACCATGCAAAATTTTCTAGTGTAACTAAATCTTAGATACACAAACAATATACCCACTAAAAATTCATGCAATTAACCCAAATCAATTCATCAATTAAGGTAAAAATAAAGCATAAAAGAGTAGGAACTTCACCCCAAATTAAAATTGATAGGCCTCTTGACTTGAATTTGAGAAGAATTTGGAGAAATTTCCCAAAAATTTTGCTTAGACTTCAATCTCTCTCCCTTGGCCGAACACTCTCTCTCTCCTCTATTTTTTTCTCTTGACCGAACACTCTTCTATTCCCTCTTCTAATTCGGTACAGCAGCAGCCCCTTAATGCTAATCTCTTCTCAATTTATAACTTCAATTAAGTATTACAAATCATGAGAAGTGAGTGGAAATTGGTGAGCCATGCATGCAAGGACACATTGCTAAGGCTTGGCTAATTCTCATGGTGCCACTTAGCACCTTCAAATGAGATGGCTCACTGCATGGCAGCCACATGGCAGCCCACTAAGATGCCACTTGGCACTTTTGCACAATAATTTATCCCATGTCACATGGGTCCATGCTAATGCACTACATCCTACACTCAAAACCACTTATAAAATACCACTTGGCATTTATTATTTATGTCCCTATGCATTTTAATGTACCCAAATTTATTAAATTGGGGACATAATAATTAGGAACACAAAATAATTAGGAATACAAATTAAACATTACACAAAAATAGACTAGCACAAAATTAATAAGCACACATAAAATTAATTAAATTCATGCTAGGCTAACATAATTTAAATTAATTAAATTACCAACCTAAATTAAATTAACTCAATTAAAGTGAAAGGGTCTCACAAATTAGGTTTTTGGAAACCCTATTTGCTATTTTGAGAGTTTAGGTTTAAATACTTGGGTTTTAGCTTTTTAATTTGATTAAAATGTATGGGGGTCATCAATATTGATATATTAATGTGTCCTAAGTGTTAGTAAATGGAAGTATATTAATATGATACGATTTATAATTGTTATAAACTCATAACAGTGTGCTGTTTTTCTGGACAGCAATTTGTACCAAGTTGTAAATTCATTTAAAATTGTTTTTAATGGTTTTTACAACAAGCCACTTCTCAACTTCACTAATATAAGGTCTTAACTAAATTTAGGAACCATTGCCATGATTTATTTTGACCTATGTTAGCCATATCAAGCATTTTGCGATCGACACTCAAATCTGTCCAAGGTTGGAGTTACAGTCACAAAACACTTTAAAGTGATATCAAATGTTGGAATCACTTAATGAGACCCATACCATTGGAAAGAATACTTAAAATCCTAGTGAAATGAAGTGTTCTCATAATTCTTGATGTTTTGAGAAAACATTAAAGTAAAGTGTTAAGTTTTCCTTCTCTTTCTTTTAACCAATATACACATATACTTATGGGTGTGTGACCTTTTGGGTTCACATGTATTCAGTAGTAGAAATTGGACAATAAACATGTCCCTAAGTAGAACTCTTTCTACTTGGGTTCAATTAGAAACTCTTTCTAATTTCCCTTATGAAGAATAAATATATATTCTTCAGGTTTCTATTAGTCATGAGTGACACCTAACAATATATCATGACATACCCTGAATACTGTGAAATAATAAAGCAAACCCTTCAGTTATCGGTTAAGACATAATAAGATCCTTCCATCATATAAGGGGTTTTTAGGTTTCATCAGATTTAAACATATATCTCACGCAAGCATACATATATCACACACACACACACACACACAAACACACACACACACACACACACATATATATATACATATATATTAACCATTCTTTATTATTAGTTTTTTAATGATGCTCCCACTATCCAGAAAGGATGGGGACACGATTATCAAAGACATATAATAATATGATTAATGGACCCCTAAAACATACATCTCATATAAATGGGCCAAATGGAAAGATTATGGACTCTTAAGGTTGGGTCCAACTAGAGCCATTAGTTGAACCCTAAGTCTAATGTGGGTATGGTGATCGCAATTTTAATATGTAACAATTACAACAAAAAAGATCTTAAAAAATCTTCTTTTGTCTTCCCACTGCTCCTTGAATCCTGGGTCCACCACGCACCTTCTCAATCTTTGTACATTACAAAAAATAAAGAACGAGTATAAAGGATAAAGGTAATACATTTGAAACGGAAGGGGAGAAGGCATGCAAGCCTTTAATTAAAATTACATCACCAATAAATTTAAACAACTTTAAATTACAACCCATAAAAGTAAGACATCAGATGTGGCCAATCTCATCTCATTTAATTGGTCTTTTAGTCCATAATCTTCCATGATTAAATATACAATCTCATTGCATAAATAAAAGCAATGAACATCTAAATAATTGCAATGGTATATATTTAAAACACGTTTTATTCTATTTATCATCTTATGAAATTAGAAACCAATTTTAATCACATTAAAGTCAAGTAACACTTACTTTAATGTTTTCACAAAACATCAAGAAACAACCCCTGTTTTACAATGATAATTTTCCCTATTTAAAAAAACTTTTAAACCATGAGAACACTTCAATTCTGTGATAACTCGTGTTTTATAATCATATTTTATTGTAAAAAAAATTATTTAATTAAAAAATTTGAAATATTTATGAAAATGACATTAGGCATATCTTAAAAAGGTTCCATAACCTTTCTTCTCATTTAGTCGGCAGAGGAAGTTCGAGAGAGACCGAGAGAGTTCGGGAGAGAGAAAGAGAAATCTTGTAGCAGAAATTTGCCAAAAATCACCTCGTCGTCGGTGTAGGTACGCCACATATCTCTTCTTCTTCTTCTACTCTTTTCTTTTTCCTTTTGGGATCAAACCCACTTTATGGGTTTTGAGATAGAATTGTTGAATGCATGGGGAATGGAGTGATGAGAAGTTTGGATCAGTTGTTTTGAGGTGTTTGGGATTGTATTTTGTTGATTTGCTGTGAAATTTGGATTTAATTTTGAGTAATCATTCAATTTGAGTTTATGTGGGTTTTACGCCTAAAACTTTGTGGTTTAATCATTTTAATCGTTAGATCTTGAGATTTTTGGCCTATTCAAAGTTGTATAAGCTTATTTTGGGTTGATTTAAGTTTTGAACGGTTGGATTTTGAATTGATGAAGTTTTGGAGGTTTTGGAAGAAAAGTGTAGAAATTTGCTCGAACATGGCAATTCTAGAGGTGTCCTATCGATAGGGTAGAGACCCCTATCGATAGAGGTGCTCCTCGGTCTGCAGAGATTTTGTCCTACAAGGATTCCTATTGATAGGTTGAAGTATCCTATCGATAGAGGTTGGTTCCTATCAATAGGACAGGTATGCCTATTGATAGGCATTCTTTCTTTTTGACTTTTTCTTTCTTCTTTTCTTCTGTTTGCCCCATTGCTCTGTTTTTTTCCTTAGGATTGTATCCTATAAGTTTTTGAACCTTTGGTTGGGTATTTTAAGGTTTTAAGTCCTTAGAGTCGCTAGTGAGCGGTTTTAAGTCCTTAGTGCTTTATTGTAATTTCTTGCTTGTATTATATTGTTTCGAGTTTGAAAGGTTCTTTGGAGAACCATTTGCATTGAGTGCATTGAATATTGCATTAGGAAGGCTCATGAAGCCGAATAGGATTGGAAAACACTGTGGTATTGAGGTAGGAATATGTAACCTTGTACTATTGATGATGATGCATTGTTTTAGAATGCTTTACAAATAATATGACAATTTATGTCTTTTGAACTCTAATGTTTATCATATTTTAAAATGGATACATGGAATATACTGCTTTATGAAATATACTGTGTGGCATGTTTACGAAATAACATCAAGGCATGATGTGGAAAGGTTTCCAAAGTATGTTTATATCTTCTGACGAATATTTGTTTGGCACTGGTTATGACCTATTTATAAATTGGGGAATGAACTCTTTACCACTCGTTTTATAGAAATATCAAGATGGGGCATGTAAAGAATATTTGTACAGAAATATGTGGAATGACTGGTTTTATACTTATATGCCTAATTTTCATAAAAAATTGGTAAAAAGGATATTTGACAAGTTATTCCCCTGATCTTGGATTGAAGTGCTTGATTTGAAAAGAGACTATTTACACACTTGGTGACTCAGAAATTGTTTTGAACATGGAATATACAAAGTCTTGTGAATTGTTTAATATGAATTGTGATGGCATATGAAATGGCAATTTAGACTTGTTTTGAACAATAATTATTTTATGAAATGATTATTGAAAAGATATATGCCTTACACAATGATTTGCACATATTTGGAAATATAATATTCCCTTGATCTTGGATTGAAATGCTTGATTTGAAAAGAGACTATTTTACACACTTGGTGACTCAGAAATTGTTTTGAACATGGAATATACCTCTTGTGAATTGTTTAATATGAATTGTGATGGCATATGAAATGGCAATTTAGACTTGTTTTGAACAATAATTATTTTATGAAATGACTATTGAAAAGATATATGCCTTGCACAATGATTTGCACATAGTTGGAAATATAATATGATGCGTATGAAACATAGTGATATATGTAGGCTCAGATTGTATCATAGTGAGATCTTATAAGGGCCTATGGTCCTGGGTGGAGCCTTAGATGCGGACCCGAAAGAAAAAGCCCATGCAAGTGGCTTATTAATATTTTAGCCTGGCTGAGCTAGGGTTGATCAACTAAAATGTAGCGTCTGTTATTGTTATATGATTGAGCCTAGTTAAGTATAATAGACATGCGATGAGCAATGATGTGAAAGCATGGATTATCATAGAAATTAGGGGAAAATACACTTTGCACCCCTGTACTAAAGGCCAAAAATACTTTGCACCCCTGTACTTCAAAAGTGAACACTTGACCCCATGCACTTTCAAAATTTAGCAGATTGGTCCTTTCTGTTAGTTGGCCGTCTATATTTTTGACGGAACAGCCATCACGTGACTATATGTTGCCAGTAAAATGATGAAAATGCCCATTTAATATTAGGATATTTTAAAAATGAAAAAATTACACTCTTTCCATCCATTAATTTACAGGATAAGAGAGAAAGATAATAACATGATCACCACCGGCCACCAAGTCCCTCTTCTTCTTTTTCTCTCTCCTCATCCTCATCCTCATCCTCTTTCCCTTCCCCATCCATTAATTTGAAAAATCTGATGTTTTCAGCGTTGGAATTGTGGCGCTGGAGGTGGTGTCAGGCCGGTGAGCAGTAGATCTTGCATACCCAGATGATCAGATCATTTTGCTTGATTAGATCCGAAGAAAAAGAGCAACCTTTTTCTAACAGACTGGTTTATCATGGAGGAGCGGCCGAGATTCAACCAAGAAATCAAGGCTATTTTTGATGCTGATAAAATGAATGATTTCCAGATTTTTTATCTAACAAACATTATATTTTTCATCTTTGCTTTGCGTAAGTAGAGTTGTTATTGGCTCTCATTACAGGAAACCTATAAGGTTGGAATTAAATACTTAGAAGATGGTGCCAAAGTAAGAGTTTTAAGAGGTCAAGGAGCATCGGGATCCATAATTCTTTGTCCTGAGATTTTGAAAATAAGGACCACACTACGACCTACAATAGGTATTTATTCCGGTACTTCTTACCGGTGATTTTCCTTTTTCTTGTGTGTATATAGTAGGATTTTGTCAATTGCTGCTGTTTATTGGAAGGCCAATTATGTTACTGCACTAAAATGGTGCATTTTGGTGCTTTACATTATAAAATGAAAAAAATGATCTTGAATTTTCTTTTCTGGGTAGTGATCTAAACTTTTTATAAGCCCGTACTTGTGTCAATGCCCAACTAGTTAATTTTTCTCTTTCAATTCAATTTTACAATTTTTTTTTTAATGTTATATAATTTGAGGTAGTCAACTAGAACATCCCCCTCCCCCCATGCACGGCAGGGAGATTTTGCCAGACCCAGGGTTGTCCATTGCGAAGAACTTAGTGATAATTTTCGAGAAACCCTATTCAGCCTATCCAATTGATATTGTAATGTATCCACTCCCCCGCTGTTTATAGTAGTAGGTGGATTGTGGTTTTCTTTATTCTAGCATCCACACAGACATACACATCTAAAAGAAAAGAGATAAATGTAAATGTAGTAGTTTCCTTCAATGACAGGACTACAGGAGTATCAAAATGTATTCGAGCAGTTTCTTGAAGATGGGGTGGTTAAGGTATTTCGCACATACTATAAATCTCCTACAACAGGTGCCCTCGTAGATAGCCACGTGTTCAGCTGGAACATCGAACGGTATACAGTTGGATGTTATGGTCTTAGTGGATGCTGCCTTTTTACGCCATTGCCTGAGCATTTGCCAGATCTGACGATGTGCCGGATTTGATCGTATTTTCCTATTCCCCGTGACATTTTCTGAGAAAGCGAGAGAAAGCGCAGTAGAAAGAGTGAATGAGTATTTACTGTTTGGAAAAATTGTGTTTTATTCCAGTTGGGATGAGAAGTGGGTGGGAGGAGAGAGAGAGCCACGGTATATTGGTAAAATGAAGGGTTAGGGTATATTGGTAAAATCACACTATAATTAAACACTGTAAATCCCTATGCCAAATTTTGAAAGTGCAGGGGGTCAAGTGTTCACTTTTGAACTACAGGGGTGCAAAGTGTTTTTGGCCTTTAGTACAGGGGTGCAAAGTGTATTTTCCCCTAGAAATTATGATGATAAATTTGAGACAAATATGAATCGTTATGGAATTGGATATTGTTTTCACAGAAAGTCCACACATGTTTAGAACTATTCTTTATACTATTTTATAAATGTGATTGAGATTATGGAAGACATTGTTATTTTACATATTCTAGGTATCCATGTATTATTGTTAATTGGTTATCATTCCTACTGAGCAAGTTGAGGCTCATTCCTGCTTTTTATGCAGTAGATTTGCAGATAGACTTGGGAGGTTGCATTGATAGATTTAGCACAGCCTCGTAGTTGGAGACTGTTGACCAAGTTATTGGCAGTTACTGCATTTATTACATAAGTGTAATAGTTATATATTAAATGTATACGCTTTTATGTATGATTATCGAATTTGTGAATTTGAGATTGTTTGTACATTGCCTATCTTGCTACGGATGTTGGCATTATTATGATTTGACTTATTGATTTATATTAAACGTTTGGGACATATCGTATGTACACGTCATTTCATATTGTTATATATATATTCTTTGTCTCTCGTAACGAAATATGGATGAGTAGAATAGGTTGTATCTCCAACTTGACACGTGTAAACCTATCTGGAAGGGTTAGTATGGATGTCAGGTTGGGGTGTTACAAATTCACTAGGATTTTCAGTGCTCTTTCCAATGGTATGGGTCTCGTTAAGTGATTCCACCATTTGATATCACTTTAAAGCGTTTTGTGACTTTAACTCTAAACTTGGATAGAATTGAGTATCAATCACAAAATGCTTAGTACGGCTAATATAGGTCAAAATAAATCATGGGAACGGTTCCAATATGTAGTTAAGACCTTATATTAGTGAATTTGATAGGTGGCTTGTTGCAAAAATCATTAAAAACAAATTTTAAAGATTTTACAACATAACATAGTTGCTATCTAGAAAAACAGCACACTATTTTGGTCTTATAATAATTATAAAACACATCATATTAATATATTTTCATGTACTGACACTTAGGACACTTTAATATATCAATGAAGATGACCCCATGCATTTTAATCAAATTAAAAAGCTAAAACAACAATTGTTTAAACCCAATTTCTCAAAATGGCAATTAGGGTTTCCAAAAACCTAATTTCATTCTATTATTTTATTTCTTCACTTTTGAATTCCCAAAATTCTTTAAAATAATTTTACAATCATAAAAACATTTAATAAATCATATGTAAAGATAATAAAACAAAATCAAAGCCACCTAGTGGCCGTGACACACTATGGTTGATAAACCTTAGTGTGGTCGTGAATGCTAAGAGGAGATAAAGTTTGGGAGATAGAGAGACATACGATTCTCAAAAACATCTATTCTAGATATGTTCCTAATCATAGGTTTATTTATTTGGGCGATAATAAACTGTTAAGATTAGCTCAGGTTATACTAGCTTCAATGGGAGGATGGTAAGTCTCGAACCATTTGTGTAGAGACACTACAGTAAACCTGTGGGTGCTTGTTAGAGAACAAGTACACTGAACGTGACCAATATGAGTACAGCTTACGGAGATGTATTTAAATGTCAAAATCTGCTCATGTGTATAGTCACGTTTGTAATCCTCATACCTGAGACACCACTGGTTATCTTATGTATGAATTACTAGAGTTTGATAGTATCTTGTACACCCTTAATCATGAGGATGTAATCGGTGCTCATTGGCTTTAGTAAGTT
>JAESVK010067533.1:6270-21692 GCA_017140935.1 Hamamelis virginiana
GCCTCTTGTTTTTGAAGAAATTGTACTTTCTGAACTGAACTTCTTTCATCATAATGAAAAAATAAAATAAAAATGAAAGGATAACTTTATAACAAAAAGGTGCAATAACTGGAGGAAGCTTTTCTCATTCTCAATACATTGTTTGTTTGTTTGTTTGTTTTATCATTATTTTTATCTTTTCACTAAAATAGGCAACTTGTTCCTTGGCCACTTAAGAAGGGGAATACATCAAAGTTCTCTTATCTCATGGACTTTAACTCTGAGATAAGGAAACTCAAAACCTCATAAATAGTTTTATTGACCTGCTTATAATAAGATCATCCTTATGACACTGCTTCCCATTTACATATACATAGTAAAAGAGTTCATATAAATACTCCTAAATCCACCAAAAAAACCAAGAGATGGAGAATAAATTGCTAAATGCCAATCCAAGTAGCAGCAACTTATATAAAATTCCCATTGTCTAGGTTCTTAGAAAATGGACTAAATTCCACCATTCTTTATTTACTATCTATTTAAATTTCGAAAAAACACGAAATTGTTTACGCTCAATATTTGCATGCCAAGAAATGGAGCCACGTAGGATCAATTCGATGATGTGGAAAATGAGATTTTACATTTTATTTTTGCCTTGAAGAAGAAAGACGGTTATCAAGAGTAGTTACTGACTTCGTCTCTTCAAAGCAAAGCGGTTTCTTATAAATTTGATTTTTTCCTCTGGAAATTATTAAAATTTGAGGTTTTAGATATTATATAAGTATATAACTGCCGAAAAACAATTTTTACGTGAAAAACCAAACTTTTTCATGGCTTATAGGTTTCCTGCATAATAGGAATTTTGAAATTCAAATATATAACTGCTAGTAACCATTTAGTAGTTATTTATTTTAAGTCACAGCGGTTATTAGAAGATTAATTTCTCTAATTGGAGCATTCAAAGTTCAGTTATTTGAATCTGGAAGGAAAATCTGGAAATTATAAAAGCTAAGAAATTAGCCACATGGCATAACAGGTTTCGTTGAAAATCTGAAGAGCGGTTATAGTGCAAGTTTAGCCACATGGCATTGCAGTAAACAATGGAAGGTTGAAGACAGTTATTCTGAATTCTATAAATAGAGGAAGAGACCTCATTGCAAAAGGTTCCTCAACCACCAGTTCACACTCTGCGTGTGTCTTGTCTTTATTTTCATTTACTTTTCAAGTTGTCATTTCCTTTACAGTTTTAAGCTTATAATTTTCATTTACTCAATCCCAGTTGACATTTACCAGTTTATCATTTCCTTTACATTTACCAATTTATCATTTACTTTTTCAGTTTCCAGTTTATCATTTCCTTTACCCAGTTTTAAATGCTTAATTACTTTTATTTAGCTTAAGTAACTTAGTTAAGGTAACTTAACTCTTAGGATCCTTCCTTCTAAATCACCCCTCGCATTGAAGAGCTTTAACAGAAGTCGTGGAGTTGCTGTACCAGAAATGGAGGTAATTTTATGATTATGTGGTTTCTTCGAAGTATTCTATTTTCTGTTTTATTCCGTTTTCATTTTGATTCATTAATTTGCCCAAATATTAAAAGTCCTCTTCATTGAGGCAATTCGAACCATTCACACAATCGCCTGTTTAGAAGTTAGTTTGGCTTGCTTCGAGCCAATCATCTTGAAAAGTGGTAAGGTTAACTTTTCTGGCACGCCCATATTTCGAACCACACCTAAGTGTACGCCGCGGCCATAGCGAAGATTTTCCTTATCGAACATCTTTTTTGGCACGCCCGGTGGGACATAGGGCAATTTTGAATCAAAATCATGATGACAAGAAGATCTAAGCAAGCAGAATCTTCGAATCAAAGTGAAGAAAGGCTAGATGATGGCCTTGAAGCTATCCCAGAAATGAATTTACTTCGGGATGAAGTGAATTCAAGGGTTGAAGCTGGTCAAATATAAATGAAAATCCTGTTAGCAATAATGCAAGTGATTTGCCACAATTTGTTAGTATGATAGTGGATGCATTCAAACCAATGCTAAAAGAAATTAAAGAGACAAATCAACAGTTGCAACAAGTTTTGTCTCAATCAGGATTCAGTCAAAGAAATTCTCAGATGTTGCCATCAAATAACGAAGTTAGGAATAATGTACTTCGAAGAGAACAATTCAAAAGAAATGATGGGAATATCACAGTGCAGGATAGAAATTCTGTGTATGGCCATACCGGATGCTGGATGGTTCGAGGCCTGTACAAGGCCAAAGTGAGCCACAAAGGCCATTAGATGGCCAAAATATCCCAAGAGGTCATATAATTGTACCCGCATATGGAATTTCACTCGGGGAGTTGGATGGTTCAAGGCCTGTACAAGGCCAAAGTGAGCCACAAAGGCCATTAGATGGCCAAAATATCCCAAGAGGTCATATAAACGTACCTGCATATGGAATTTCACCGGGGGGGTTGGATGGTTCGAGGCCTGTACAAGGTCAAAGTGAGCCACAAAGGCCATTAGATGGCCAAAATATCCCAAGAGGTCATATAAATGTACCTACATATGGAATTTCACCCGGGGTGTTGGATGGTTCGAGGCCTGTGCAAGGCCAAACTGAATCTCTTAGACCACTTGATTGTCAAAATATCCTAATAGGCTATACGAATGCGCCTAATCAAAGAAATAATAATAGCAATGTGATAATTTCGACTACTAATCCTTTATTTGAACCAATGGGAGAAATGATGGTTTATGTTGAGCCAAATAATTACATACCAAGATCGAATCTGAATTATGTTGAGTCATATAGACCATTAAGTGGTCAGAATGTGCTAATAGGCCAAACAAATGTGCCTAATCAAAGGATTAATGGTAGTCATGTTCTTGTTTCAAATGTTAATCATTTATTTGGAACAACGGAAGAAGGAGTAGCTAATGTAGAACCAAATAGTCGTCTTCCAAGAATGAATTTCAATCAATTTGATAGATCCAATAATACTGTTGGTGAAACAGTGAGACCACAAACTCTACCCTTCGAACCAAATGTAATACCTGAAAATATTCCTTTTGAACCTGGATGATTAAGGGGTAGAAGAAATGGAATAAACAATAGGGATCATCATGATCAACCTAGAATTATTCCAAACCAAGGAAATAATAGGTTGAATAATGATAATCAACCTGTTATGACTACGAGAAACCAAATTCTTGAAGTTATTCAAGAAGCATATGGCCCATTAACAAGAGGAATGCAAGTTCCTATTTATAGAAAACCTTATCCGGATTGGATTGATAGAACTTATGAATTCCCAAGAGGATACAAAGTACCAGAGTTTACTTTGTTCTCTGGAGAAAGTGAACAATCCACAATTGAACATGTGGGTAGATTTACAGGCCAATGTGGAGAGATTGGGAATAATGATTTCTTAAAACTTAGAATATTCTCAAATTCCTTAACAGGAAATGCATTTACTTGGTATGTGAATTTACCTCGTGGTTCAATTCAAACTTGGGTTCAGTTAGAGGAAATGTTCCATGCTCAATTCTTTAGAACTGATCCTGAGATTTCAATGGCTAATTTAGCCAGATTTAGACAAAGGCGATGAAAAGGCCCATCAATTCATTAATAGATTCAAGAGAGCAAATTAAGAACAAGTGTAGGATTAATCTTCCTGAGATTGAATTTGTTAAACTTGCTCAAAATGGTCTGGAGTTTGAATTGAGAAAGAAATTTGATGGTGTAGAGTTTAGAGACTTATTAGAATTAACAACTAAAGTGACTAGGTATGAGTCCTTATTAAAAGAAGAGTCTCAAAGACAAACCTCATCATTTAAGACTTATTATTTCGACCCAAATTATGAGGTTGAAGCTGCAGAAATTGTAGGAAAAACTCCATTTATTTGTGATGCTTTAATTAAAGTTGAAAGCATTACAAGTCAACAAGCCAAAAAGAATGCCTCGAATGAAGGTTCAAAGCAATATTCCTTAGATATTTCTAAAGCAGATGCTATATTTGATCTTATGTTGATTGGTCAATTCATTAGGCTACCAAAAGGTCATAAAATTCCTAGTATTGAAGAAATAAACAAAAGAGAATATTGTAAATGGCATAATTCATGTAGACATGCCACAAATAATTGTATTGTGTTCAGGAATGTTATCCAAGAACAAATACAAAAAGGAAATTTGAAATTTCTAGAAAGTGGTAAGGAAGTAATGGGTGTAGATAATAATCATTTTCCTTCCATAGATGAAGTAGTAATAGAAAATCATAATATATGCTTTGCAAAACAAAAGAATTCTGATAATGATTTATTTAGAAATCAGAATTATTATAAATTAAATGCATCATATTATGGTTTAAATGCTGTTTCCTTTATAAAATTTCTTTGGCAGCAGATGCAAAGTGAAAAGAAAAAATCTTCAAAGCAATTAGGAGAGAGTAGTACTCAGTCTTCATCTGGAGGATCTAATACTATTACTTTGAAGGAAGCATATGTAGAAATGCATAATGCTGAAATGCCACCAAGGAAGTGCATGAAGAAATTGGACTTCATTCCTCAAACTCAAGGCATGATAATTCGATCCAAAGCTGAGACTGAAGCAGAATTTTCTGTCACCAAGTACCCATTCAATTCTATTGCTTCGAAGCCCATTACTGATGTTACGAAGCAGCTATGCATAAAGTGTGGAAGAAACTATACGCAAAATGTTGATGTCAATGATTCTGAAGAAAGTGAAATAAGTGAAAGGCAAGGGTATAGAGGTAAGGGTAAAGGTAAAATGTTTGGTAACAAACCTCAATTTATTAATTATCCTCATCACAAATTTTCATATGGTCCATTCTACCCTAATAATGAATGCAAAAAGAAATTTCAATACATTCGACCAGGGTATAAGAATGAATCATATGAAAAGAGTCCTAAAGGATCATGGCATCAATTTGGTAAACCGATTAGAACTCAAAAGTTTGCTAACCCAAATCAGCCAAATATAAAAGGATGTATTCCAGATCAGGTTTTTAAAAGCAATACAAGGTTCAAAGAGGAACAAGATTCTAAATCCTTTCAAAAACCAAAACTTGTTGTTCCTCCTAGAGTTCCTGTCAATAATTGGTTTGTTTTGAAACATCCTAAGACACAAGAACTGGAATATAGACCTTTCCTTAGTAGGACTCAGAAAAGAAGATTGCAAAGAAAATATGCTACTGCTCAAAATTTAACTGTAAGAATGCAGGAATCTCCAGAGATGAAAATCATTAAGAGTCCTCAAGGTTCAAAACCTAATCCTAGGTTTAACCGAAATATTCTTGAAGATGATGAAGAAAATGAAGAAAAAATTGATGAACATCGTTTGGCTTCGATCATTTCTCAATATAAGGAAGCTATGGAAATTGATGAAAATGCTTCGAGAGATGTTCAAATGGGTATAGCAGATGAAACAGAGTCAACCCAAGAGGAAGATGGCTTTAATTTCAAAGAAAATGAAGTGAATGTTAATATGGCATTTACTTTGCCAACAAAATTTGCTGCAAAGCAAATCAAAAAGGGATCAACAAAGGTGATGTTGAAGATACTCAAGGGTATTGCCCTAAAATAATTGGTTCCAAGATATTGCTACTGGTAAGTATTATTGCTTTATTAAGCCAACATCACAAATGATTCGACATTTAAAGCCTTTGTATGTTAAAGTTCATATAAATGGTTGTCCTTTAAATAAAGTGCTAATAGACAATGGTGCTGCAGTGAATGTGATGTCAATTAGCACCATGAAAAAATTAAATTTAGATCCTAAGAAGATGGTTTCTACTGAAGTCATTATATCTGGATTCTCAGGAAATAAAAAGAAAGCCCAAGGTATAATGCGTGTAGAATTGACCATTGGATCAAAGACCACCATGACTGCATTTTTTATAGTGGAAAGTTCTTCAAACCATAATGCATTGTTAGGAAGAGATTGGATACATTCGAATAAATGTGTGCCATCATCTATGCATCAACAATTAATATTTTTGAATGACAATGCAGATTTCGAAGTGGTGGAAGCTGACAAAAAGCCTTTTATAGCTGATTCAAATGTTATTGAAGCCAAGCTATATGAAGAGCACATTGGACCTGTAGATGTAAACAAACTTCTACTATCTCAAGAAGAATCGGACTTAGATGAGGCTTTAATGCAATTGTTGGGACCAGATTGTGGTCCTTTAAATGAGTATTCAGAAAATCATGAGTAATCTACTCAAAAGAGTAGGAAATGAGGCTGTGTATGCGGCCTTACAAAGAGTGGTTGTTCAAGCCATTCAATTCAAACTTGCAGGTGAAGAAACAGAGATTGCTGACTAGAATGAATGCATAAAAGAAGATGAGGATGCAGTGAAGTCTTTTCCAGATGATTCTAACATTGCTGTTGAAACTGAACAAACTTCTAATTTATGTTTAAATTCTGTTAATAATTTGATTGAAGTAAACTTAAGTGATAACGATAACTGTCATAGGACTACATTTATTAGTAGTTTGTTAGATAGTAGTAGTAAAAATAGAATTATTAACATGCTTAACAAATATAGAGATTGCTTTGCTTGGGAATATGGTGAAATGCCAGGACTGGACAGATCATTAGTGGAGCACACGCTGCCAATTAAAGAAAATTTCAATCCATTCAAGCAAGAGCCAAGAAGATTAGCACCCAAGATTATTCCAAAGATCAAGGAAGAAGTAGAAAGATTGCTGCAGGCTGGCTTCATTCGAACTGCAAGGTAGAGTGGATATCTAATATTGTCCCTGTCATCAAGAAAAATGGAAAATTGAGAGTTTGCATTGATTTCAAAAATTTTAATCAAGCAACTCCAAAAGATGAATATCCAATGCCAATTGTTGACCTTTTGGTTGATGAAGTGGCAGGACATCAAATAATGTCATTCATGGATGGGCATTCAGGTTATAATCAAATTTACATAGCTGAAGAAGATGTCCATAAAACTGCATTTAGATGTCCTGAAAGTATAGGCACCTTTGAATGGATTGTGATGCCATTTGGATTGAAAAATGCTGGTGCCACTTACCAACGAGCCATGAATGCTATATTTCATGACATGATTGGAGATTTCCTTGAATGTTATATTGATGATATAGCCATTAAGTCCAATAGTATGGACAATCATATTGAAAACTTGGAAAAAGTTTTAAAAAGAATGAGGCATTATAAGTTGAAGATGAATCCTCAAAAGTATGCTTTTGGAGTTTCATCTGGAAACTTTTTAGGCTATCTTGTACATCATAAGGGCATTGAAATTGATAAAAATAAGGCCAAAGCTATTATTGATGCAAGGCCTCCTTCAAATAAAAAGGAATTACAAAAGTTTTTAGGACAACTAAATTTCCTTCGAAGGTTTATTTCTAATGCTGTAGGAAAAACTAAAATTTTCTCTTCTTTGTTGAAGTTGAAAGGTGGAGAAAATTTCAAATGGTTGGAAGAACACTAGAGTGCCTTCGAAGCAATAAAGCAATATTTGGTTCATCCACCGGTGTTGATGCCACCTACAATGGATAAGCCTTTGAAACTCTACATTTCTGCTACTGAAGATTCTATTGGAAGTCTGTTGGCTCAGGACAATGAGAATTTCAGAGAGCAAGCTGTCTATTATTTAAGTAGAATTTTGAATGAGACTGAACAAAAGTACTCAGCCATTGAAAAATTATGTCTTACTTTGTATTTTGCAGCAATGAAACTTAGATATTATTTACTTCCAAAAGAGGTCATTGTATTGTCTAAGTTTAACATTATAAAATACATGTTATCAAGGCCTTTGCTGAATAACATAATTGGAAAATGGATATTGGCTTTAACAGAATTTACTTTTATTTATATGCCACAAAAGGCTGTAAAAGGCCAAGCTTTGGCAGATTTTCTTGTTGATCATCCTCCCCAATAAATTTTGCAGGAATGCCTTGAAGCAAATAATCTGGGGATTGCTCCATGGAGAATGTGGTTTGATGGTTCGAAGACCACTCACTTCTCTGGAATTGGTGTGTGATTGAGTCACCAACGGGAGTTAAAACTAAATTTTGTTTAAGATTGGAGCAAAATACTACCAATAATTAGGCTGAATATGAAGCTTTGATTTTTGGACTTGAAATTCTAAAGGAGTGGAAAGCTTAGATGATCGAAGTTATGGGAGATTCCCAACTTGTCATTAAACAAGTCAAAGGGGATTACCAATGCTGAAGTTCAGTTTTATTGCCTTTTTATGCTAATGCAATTAATTTAATTAGCAATTTTCAAGATGTCTTTATTGACTATATCCCTAGATTTTTGAATAAAGAGGCAAATGATTTAGCTCAAATTGCTTTTGGTTTCAAAGAAATACCATGGAGCATGTAATTATGCTTTGAAAACAAAAGAAGGATTTTACCTTCATTTTTGGAAAGAGGTTTTCCAATTGAATTAAATGAAGTTGATGTTCAAAAAGAGGATTGGAGGACACTTATAAAAGATTACCTGCAAAATCCTAATATAAAAACCTCTAGATTGACAAGAATCAAAGCATTAAACTATGTCTTGTATGATACAGATTTGTACAAGAAAAGTTCGGATGGTTTGTTACTAAGATGCCCTAGTGAAGAAGAAATACTTCGGATTATGGGTGAAGTTCATGAAGGAACATGTGGGTCTCGTCAGCCAGGTGTTAAAATGAGATGGCTGATTCGAAGACATGGTTTTTACTGGCCAACAATTTTAAAAGACTGCATTGAGTATGCAAAAGGCTGCCAAGCATGTCAAAAACATGGTAATGTATGCCATAGGCCTGCCTTTGAACTGAATTCAATAATAAAACCTTGGCCATTTAGAGGTTGGGCCATGGACTTAATTGGAAAGATATTTCATCCTTCGAAGCAATATTCTTTTGTAATAGTAGCTACTGATTACTTTATAAAATGGGTTGAAGCTAAACCTATGGTTGTAGTTACACAATCCAACGTGATTAAATTCATTAAAGAAATTATGAGTAGGTTTGGTATTCCTCAAACCATTACAGCTGACCAAGGAAGTGTTTTCACTGGAAATGAAGTGAAGAAATTTGCCAGCCAATTTGGCATTACTTTGATTCATTCAACTCCTTACTATGCACAAGCCAATGGTCAAGCTGAGTCTTCAAATAAAATTTTGAAGCAAATTTTGCAAAAAACCATTGATGAAAATCCAAGAGAATGGCATGATTTGTTGCTTAATGTTTTGTGGGCTTACAGGACTTCGAAGCGTTCTAGTACAAGCACAACTCCTTTTGCATTAACCTATGGGCATGATGCAGTTTTGCCCATGGAGATTAATGTAAATTCTTTGAGAATTGCCAAGCAATATGAATTAGGCCAAGAAGATTATGAAATGGCTATGCATTTGGAGCATGACAGATTGGATGAAGATAGGTTTGAAGCCTTGAATCACATCCAAATGCAAAAGAAGAAAGCAGAAAGAGCTTCTAATAAAAGAGTGAAAGTGAAAACTTTTGCTGAAGGTGATTTGGTTCGAAAGACCACAAATTTGGTAAATGGTCAGCAAATTGGGAAGGACCGTACCATTTCAAGTCCATAGGATCTTGAAGGGTGGTGCATATCATTTAAAGAATCTGAATGGATATGTTCACCCAAAAAAGATTAATGGCAAGTTTCTTAAGAAATATTTTCCCACTATTTGGGAAAATAGACAATCTTGATAATTATTGGCTGGTTTGCTAGCCAAGAAAAAAAAAAAAGGCATGAAAAACAAATAAATTAACAATATGCCATAATAGAAGCAAAATGATATTAATTAAAGATACTGAAAAGTATTTACTAAAACAAATTCAACACATAATTTGAACGTTAAAACTACTGTTCAGAGATTACAAATGCAAATTCAAAAATATTGTAGACTCTTCTTCATAGCATTCCAATCTGCAGCACTGGTATCCAAGTATTGCATCATGCCATGTTTCCTCTTCAAGGGACCAGGTTTGTCAGCAATGTACTTCTTAAGTATTTCCTTATGAGGATTAGCCGCAGATTTCAAGGCAATCATTTCCTCTTGGCTAGCCTTATGTTGAGCTTGGAGAGAAGCAAGTTCAGTTTGCAGAATTCTGATTTTATCCTCCAAAGAAATGATTTGTTCTTTCTTAGCCTTTTGCTGTTGCAAGTTATCCTTAAGGAAAACGGAGCTGGATTGCATTTCCATAATGGCTACTTCAATTGGACCCAAATCATCTTTGATTTCATTGTATCTCTCAACCAGTATGATCATTTTGAGAGACAAGAAGTTTCAATTGCTGAGGAGAATCTTGATTGACATCTGCAAGATTGTTAACAAGATCTTGGCATTGATAAATAATTTATTTCTTCAAGACAGGGTTGAGCAAGTCATCCAGAGACAAGTCTTCACATTTCTAGAAAAATAGTTTTGCTTGATCAAATGCAGTTGGAGTAGAAACTTTTGAAGGGAGTTCTTCTTCCGAAAACTGAAGTTCTTGATTTACCCATTCCACTAATGCCAATGTATCATTTATATCTGGGGATGACACTTTGAGAGTTGGCAAAGAGGAAACAGGTTGAGCTGAAGTTTCAGGTTCTAGAATAACCTGAAACTGAAGTTCTTGATTTACCCATTACTCATTAAAACATGAGTAAATATATCATGTCTTTCAAATGCTAATTAAAATATACCTGTTCAAGAGAAATTTCAGGCAGAGGAAATGATGAAGTTCCCTCTTCAGTAAGAGGAATGTTTGGAAGATTGCCTGCAACAATTTGAATAATAGTCCCCGGAGGCTGAAGTAGTGAAATTATGTTAGTATTTTGTGGCAAAACAACATTTCCTCACTGGGATAAGTTTGTATTAAAACTTACAATCAGACCAGTAGTTCAAAGAGCTTTATTGTGGAAAAGAGGTAAATCAACATACTGTGTAGCCATCTTGACTAACAGTTCATGGATCTGAAAACCATGTATACAAAGAATTGTTAGTTCACGATGTATTGGCTCGAAAGGAAGAAAATTAAAATTATATTACCTCAAGTGATACTGCAGCAGAGGAAGCAAAAGAAGTTGGGGTAGTAGCCTCAGAAGTCTTGGGGGTCTGTAATAAAAATATAGTTCAAAATTGATTCATGATGAAGGTATAAAAAAAAAAATTTACCTTAGTAGTGATAATTTGACCATGAGGGTCAATTGAGATAATGGGCTCAATGGAAAGTGGCTCTGATGAACTTGAATCATAGCCAGCATTCCCCAAGTTCTGAGAATTTTTTTCTTCGGTTGGCTGAGAATAAGGAATTAATGCATCTTGGAATGCTTGAGCTGTTTCCTCTTCAGAATGCTCTTCTCTTGGATATTCAGTTGAAGGAGTTGTTTCTTTAGCAGCTTTTCTTTTTTCTTTTTTCAATTTCCTTTTTTCTTCTTTCTCTTGCAACTCTTGGAGAAGTTGCTGCATTTTTTCAAGATTCTCTCTTTCTTGTCTCCTTTTTTCTTTTTTCTCTGTTTTTCTTTTTATTTTTTCTTCTTCTGAAGATGTCTTCAAAGAAGGGGTTTGAAGAACCTCTTTGACAATAGGAGGTGGTTGATCAAAAGCCACCTTGGATTTTTGCTTTGAAGGGCTGTGAATTGCTTTCTTTATTTTCTTTGGATGCAAACCTGGATACATGTCCTCTTTAGAAGTTGGCAATGAAGCAATGGTAGAAGACGAAGTTGCTCTAGTTTGTTTCTTTCAAATCAAGGGCACTTCAATTGTTTTCTCTTCTGAAATTTCCTTCTCTTCAGGTTCATCATCACTGATGTTGATTTCAGTGCCAGAGGGAATTTGTTGTAGTCTCTGGCTTAGAAGCCTTTGACCTGAAAAGTAAAGTGCATGATTAAATGCATGACAAACATAAGTTCAACAATATATATATATATATGTAAATTCCTTACTTTTTCGAGAAGAGGAAGGGGGAATAATTGCAGTAGCAGTGGCCTTCTTTGGGCAAGGAGGAAGAGCCACACTAACTGATGAAGCCAAATTCTGAGCAACTTGTGTTAAAAGGGATTCAGTGGAACTTCTACTCTTCTTAGAAGGAGTTTGACTTGCAGAAATGGGCAATGGAGCTGAAGACTTTTTCTTATACTCAAAAGGGAAAATGTTGGCTATTGTTGAGGAAAAATTGATGGAGCCAAAAATATTTGTCCAATTAGCATCCCACCAGTCATCAAACTTGTCAGTAGACAAGTACTGGTGGTAAAAAGAATAGAATTTGAACTTGTTTCTTTCTTTGGCAAATGCAGTCATAATCTCTCTGATTTGACTATCTTCTTTGAAGGTTTCCCTCTTCGAGGAGATGCTTGCAAAGGTACTCACATAAGGCAATGGAATGGTTTGAAGTAAACCAAATTGCCTAGCCACCAAGTTAGGAAAATAGGGTTCTGCAGAAGTTTCAAAAAATTGCCCACGCCCTCTGGTGACATAAGAGGAAACCAGCAAATCTCTGCTAATCAAGAAACTGGCCCAAACGTCTACCATTTCTGGAGTAGCTTGAATTGAAGCTCTCATAGGGTAAAATTGTTTTAACCAAGCTGGGCCAACTGCAGGGTCAGAATATGGTTCGAAAAGGTTTGTTTTCCTTTTGGAGGGAAGTTTAAAGAAAAAGGAGCAGTGAGATGATGAAGTCTGTTCATCAAATTTATTTGACTTAATAAATCTCTCATCAAAATTTAGAAAAGTTTGATTCTCATAGAGGAAGAGTTTGGGTCTGATTTCAGGAAAGTAAGCATAAAGCCAGAATTGTAAAACCCAAAAAGGGCCTCCAGTGTTATAGCTCATTTGCTTTTGATACATGGTTTGTCACTTTGAGTATAAATTGGCCAACAAAAAAGGAGCTAGAGCCAATTTCTTCTTCGAAGCAAGAGCCTTAGCAATATAAACAAATTCCTGGGTGATTTTCTGAGAAGAATAACAAATTAAAAACCTATTGATCAAAAAAAAAAAAAAAAAAAAAGGAAGTATGTTCCTTCAACGAAACAGGTTCAGAGGCTTTACCCATTTCACATTGGATGAAGCCTGATTAGCTAAGATTTGGAATGGATGCAAGAGAATAAGAAAAAGATTCTTCATGACCTAAAAGAGTATTAATCTCAATGCCAAGAGGGGACAAACTGGTGATTGAACAAATGTCCAAGATAGTTGGGGTCATGGGACCACATGGGAATTGAAAACAGTTGAAAGTAGGGGACCAAAAACAAAAAGCAGCAGCCAAAAGCTTACCATTACAAGAGAATTTTTTAGTTGAAAGAGAGATGGCATCATTGATTCCCAGTTCAAGCCATTCTTGCTCTTTGGCAGCACTGACCCTTTCGACCCATTCGTTCCAGCCATCATCAATCTTTGGCCAATGTCGAATTGCATTGTCTTCCCATTCAGTAACTTGACCCTGTTGAAGGAGGGTTTGTTCATTTTCTGGAAATGGGAAATGTGAAATAAAATCCTCTTTGATCTCATTTTTGAAAGAAGGGCCAAGGATGGTAACTTTAGGGTTTGATTCGTGAGAGTTCAGAATACTAGGGTACAGTTGATCACTGTTATCCCTAAGGGTTTCTAGGTACAAATCTTTCAGTGCAGAAGCATGGGTTTTACCAGTATGTTTCGAAGAAGAAGAAGCTTTGGAAGTTTTCACAGTGGGTTTAGAAGATGAAGAAGTCATAGAAGTTTTTGTTCAAGAAAACCAAATAAGAAGAAAGAAGTACAAAGAACAAGGGTTTCAAGTCGTTGGAAATTTAAAGGAAGGTAAAATCTAATTCGAAAGCTTTAAAGAGAGTCTGAGTATAACCGCCAGTAGCAGAAGGTGGAGAGACGTGCATCACATCAATTCAAAACTCATCATTGAGTTTCTCTTTATGCGGGGGGTATGTTTACGGTCAATATTTGTATGCCAAGAAATGGAGCCACGTAGGATCAATTCGATGATGTGGAAAATGAGATTTTACATTTTATTTTTGCCTTGAAGAAGAAAGACGGTTATCAAGAGCAGTTACTGACTTCGTCTCTTCAAAGCAAAGCAATTTCTTATAAATTTGATTTTTTCCTCTGGAAATTATTAAATTTTGAAGTTTTAGATATTATAAAAGTATATAACTGCCGAAAAACAGTTTTTATGTGAAAAGCCAAACTTTTTCATGGCTTATAGGTTTCCTGCATAATAGGAATTTTGAAATTCAAATAAATAACTGCTGGTAATCGTTTAGCAGTTATTTATTTCAAGTCACAGTGGTTATTCGAAGATTTCTCTGATTGGAGAATTCAAAGTTCAGTTATTTGAATCTGGAAGGAAAATCTGGAAATTATAAAAGCTAAGAAATTAGCCACATTGCATAACAGGCTTCGTTGAAAATCTGAAGAGCAGTTATAGTGCAAGTTTAGCCACATGGCATTGCAGTAGCCAATGGAAGGTTGAAGACAGTTATTTTGAATTCTATAAATAGAGGAAGAGACCTCATTGCAAAGGGTTCCTCAACCACCAGTTCACACTCTACGTGTGTCTTGTCTTTATTTTCATTTACTTTTCAAGTTGTCATTTCCTTTACAGTTTTAAGCTTGTAATTTTCATTTACTCAATCCCAGTTTACATTTACCAGTTTATCATTTCCTTTACATTTACCAGTTTATCATTTACTTTTTCAGTTTCCAGTTTATCATTTCCTTTACCCAGTTTTAAATGCTTAATTACCTTTATTTAGCTTAAGTAACTTAGTTATGGTAACTTAACTCTTAGGATCCTTCCTTCTAAATCACCCCTCGCATTGAAGAGCTTTAACAGAAGTCGTGGAGTTGCTGTACCAGAAATGGAGGTAATTTTATGATTATGTGGTTTCTTCGAAGTATTCTATTTTCTGTTTTATTCTGTTTTCATTTTGATTCATTAATTTGCCCAAATATTAAAAGTCCTCTTCATTGAGGCAATTCGAACCATTCACACAATCGCCTGTTTAGAAGTCAGTTTGGCTTGCTTCGAGCCAATCATCTTGAAAAGTGGTAAGGTTAACTTTTCTGGCACGCCCTTATTTTGAACCACACCTAAGTGTACGCCGCGGCCATAGCGAAGATTTTCCTTATCGAACAGAAACAAAGGAAAGAAAAATACTAAAAATTATTTACAAAGTAATTACCTCTTAGCATCATTGAACTTTTCTTTTTTTTTCTTCCCTTCATTTTTTCAATTCTATATCAAGTGTAGAAATACATAGCTAGATTTGAACCGCGCAATTTGGACATTCTTTTGGTAAAATACTCTAAAGCTCAATAACTTTGATTGCAAAATACTATAAGAATAAAGTTGCACATGACAGATGAGCATTAAGAAAAGGATCAGAGTTTAGGAAACACTTGATACACCATCTAATGAGTTTCGTTTACCAAATTTTCATAAACTAAAAGCTTGATTAGATCTCCCCATTC
>JAESVK010067534.1:0-13920 GCA_017140935.1 Hamamelis virginiana
AGATTCTAAATAGATCATCGCCTTTCTTCGCCATCTCCACAACCATGAAAATGCCTCACTTGAACATCCTGACACGCACTTCTGAGTGAGAAAAAAAAAAAAAATTAAGGCCCTCCAACTGATTTATGGACCGATAGAACTTCCATACTGCAATGCAACTCAAGCATGGTACTTAATCGAATTTCTGGAACTGCCCACAATTCTTGCGAGACCTCATTAAATATCACATCCCATTTTTCAGAAAAAAAGTTAGTGCAAGGGTTTGATGGAAGACATGGTTAGACTAACTAACGAAAATGTTGAAATAGGCTTTCATCAAGGTTTGACATTGAACTTAATTCAGTAATTGTTACTTATGTTAGATTCGATGAAAGCAGCCACTGGGCCTAGTCCAATTGGTGAGGGTGTAAGGGGGATAAGCGTTAGGATTAAGCTAAAAAGCTATGATGTAAGTACATCCAAACATTTTTATTAGTTGATTTGACCACATCATCCCTCAAAACTGTTGCACTGAATTTTTTTGCCATTTTCACGTCATACAAAGGACCAGACCACCTTCGATATCAACATAAACGGTGGCAATTTTAAGGGTTGTTATCTTATCAAAATTTAATAGAGCCAAAACCGAAAAAGAGTTTCAGCTGCCAGAAACAGAGGCCATCGTTAATCTTCTTGGAATCCTGAATTGTAATTTGTGACTACTAAAAGTCTTTCCTCTTCTTTTTTGGTTTACTATGGAGGAGATTCGACCCTTAGAGCCAACACTACCCAAGCCCTAACCCTGGTGCCAACATTAACACTATGTTTGGATTGAGAGAATTGGAGAGAAAGAAGAGAAGAGAATCTCATTAAGAGAAGAGAAGAGAAGAGAAGAGAAGAGAAGAGAAAAGAAGACAGTTAAATTACTTTCTTTCTACCTTATTTGGATAGAAATAACTTTCTCTCCACCAATTTGAAGCCTTCATAAGAGAAGAAGATAAAATTTTAAAGGGTAAATTTCAATATTGCCCTTACTTCATAAAAAGAAAATAAAAGCTAAACAAGGGATAGAAAGGGCAAAGTAGTAAAATCATGTCCATTGGCTTTCCTTTCTCTTCTCTTCTCTCCAAATCTCCCCACTTTCTATTCACTTTCTCTCCCCCTCCCTTCCTTTTCTACTATTTTCATTGTTATTAAACCCGGATCGGATCGGACCGGCCGGTTCAACCGGTTGGACCGGGAACCGGTCCTCTCTCCGGCTGGTTCAACCCACAAAAACCCGTTTTTCAAATAAACCGTTCAACCCAGCGGTTCAACCGGTCAAAAAACCGGTTAAAAAACTAGTCAACCCGGTTTTTTTAATTTTTTTTTTTTTAAGGTGCTAAAATAACTAAAATAGTCCCAATATTTGTAATGACTACACATAAATTCAAATATATGAATTGATTGTACAAACATTTTAAAAAAAATTATATTTTGAATCATTTATAGTTTTTATTCTAATAAATAATTAAATAAATAATATATTTATGACGTCACGGTTCAACCGGTTGAACCGGTTGACCCTTAACCCGGTAACTTTTCCGGTTCGATGAACGGTCCGATTTTTAAAACAATCACTATTTTGGTTTGCCAAACAAGAGAATTTTAAAAAATTTCTCTTCTCTTCTCTTCTCCCCAACTCTCTCAATCAAACGGACTGAGCCACAAGGGTTGGTGGAGTCTTTTTTCATTTTTTTTTTGGGCATTTTCCCAAAATGAACCCAAATTTTCAATAAATTACCTCTATAAACCCATATGTTTGGAAATGTCAAAACTAATTTTTTTGCACCATAATACCCTTCCAGCAGCCTTCAACGGTCAAATACCCAATTTTATATAAAATACCAAATTTTATGAAGAATACCCAATACCCAATTTTATACCGAATACCCAAATCTATTAAGGATACCCGATCGCACATTAAATGATCTCAAATCAAACTTTTTAAATTCAATCATTACAAATCTGTCAGGTCAAATAAAAAAAAAATTTGTTAAAATTTTTTTTTTTGATATCTTATTTTTCCTTAATTAAGAATTATAAAAAACAAAAAAAATATACTTCCCTCTCAATCACTCCGCCATCTCTCTCTCTCTCTCTCTCTCTCTGTCTCTCTCAAGAAAGAGGAACCCACAGAATGAAGAAACCATTCAACCCAGCCCATTCTCGCCGATCATCCTGCATGCAAACCATTGTACACCGATCAAATGCTATGGCCGGCTTCTCTCTCGCTCACTATATCCCTCTCTCTTTCAGGAAGAAAATCGGACCACCAGCCGAAAAAACCAATGTGCGCTCTCATCCTCGCAATCGCTCACTCTCCGGCTAACAGGAGCAAAGTGAAAAGCAAAGACAAAAAGGCCATCGCTTTGAGGACCGGCAGAGAAAATGGTCATAGGTTCAAAATCTTCAATGTGGAACATGTTGAGAAGTAATATGTTTCTGTTGATATTTTTGTTTTCATGGGTTTCTTCTTCTGTTACAGTAGCCTCGATCTGTGACTTACGACCACAAAGCTCTCTATTTCACAATGTTACTTGGCACCCAAAACCTCTCATCTCTCTCGAAAATCCTTGCTCTCCTCTTCGGCATCCATCAAAATCCTTGGTCCCCTCGTCGGCTCATCACCCTCATCGTACCTCGGGCCAGCATCCCTCCGGTGAACTCCTCTCCTCCGGTTAGAGAAGCAATCGTTGGCGGCATCCAAAACCCCACATCGCGCGGCATAAACATAGAAGCAGAAAACTAGAAACGTAAACGGCAAATACGACGATTAGGGTTTTGTTTGGAGAAATGAAGTTCACTCCTTCACTATTGTTGACATTAGGGTTTTGTTTCAGAATCCAACAAAAACCCTAACCCTAGCTAGTGAATCTTCGTTAACCAGGACCAGGAATGGCGAAGCAACAGTTCAGCCGTTCCAAGGGTGTAGCGAAACGTTCGAAGTACTTGGAAGAAGCACTGTACAAGAGGCTGTTCAAAGATGGTAGCTCGGAAAGATTAGGGTTTTGTGTTCCTTTTATCTCTTCAGCCTTTTCAGCCAGCGCCAACCCCTCTTACAACCTCTCTTGCTGGATGGATGGCTAGCTCATCCTCTGTGCCTCACCAAATAGTTACTGTGGGGCCTATGGGCTTAACTGCTCCCAATAATGGAGGTAACTGTCTTAACAATCATTTTCTTTTAACTACTATTTTCCAAAGCTTTAGTTAGTCTAATCATTCTGGAAGCTTCATATGTTTTTTGAGCTACTTGGGTAGTTCCAGTAGTTTGATTGGATAGCAAAGTCTTTATTCAAGTCATTTAGTTTTCCAAGTTGTTTCAAAAAGGCTGCCAAGATGACTGATTCATACACCAATTGTTAATTTCTATAATAAACTTTACAATACACAGGATTATGCCAAAAAAGTTCATATTCAACTTAGTTCACGCAGTATCCTTTTTAGCTCCTTAAAAAGCATATCCTCACATATTTCGATATCAAAAGTGTTCGTGTAGGAAAGATCTCATATTCAAGTCAGCTTCTCAAATAGTCATATTTTTATCTGATGCCTATTGGGCTAAGAGTCAGATTGACGTATGGTATGTTTTTGGTTATATGTTTTTTTGATAGTGATGAGATCAACTTTAAAAGACTAAAAAGTAAGAAGTAGATTGTAGTTGCCGAGAATACTACAATCTTAGATTTTCATTGTTTAGTTCCTGAGAAAACAAAAAGGGCTTCACTCAACTGTGCCTAATACTACTATTTAGCTTATTTTAGTTTCAAAATTTTATTTTATTTTACTTAGGTTGCCTAATACTACATTCATGTATTTGGGATGGGTACAGTGAGGAAGTAGTGTTTAAAATATAATTAATGAAGAAGGGAGGAGAGTGTCGAAATATTAGTGAATGGGCATAAGAAGCTAATGTGGAATGTGGTATTCATCCATGTGCCTGAGAAGATAGAATTGATTTAATCCAAGTTGGCTGTATGTGCTGATCTGGTTCCTTTTTGAAGGCACGCTATCCATCTAAAGATATATCGAATTAGTCTTCAACTTGATACCAAAATTTTCTTGCTTATATGGGTTAAAGTTTCCCTCTTTGTATAATTCTAGGGCCTATCTTGCTGGAAAAAAGGATTGGATGTTGAATGTTTAGTGGCCTTAAAACTACTGGAGTTGCTTGTTTGCCAAGATGCTTTAAATAAACCTTTAGTTTTCTTTCTGAAGATTTATTCAGTTACTTATCTTAACTGCCCTGTATCTCTGTTTCTAGATTCTCAGAATTGGTTTCTATGAGATTGTCAAGCTAGATATGCCACCTTATGCTGTTGTAGGTGAGATAAATTTTGCATTTTTTTTAATTGGCTGGCCAAAACTTGTCCTGATACTTGGTATATGTATCAAAGAGGTAGGATAGCTTCATCACTCTCAAAAGCCATCAGCATGTGATGCTTTAGCTGAAGAAAAGTGCGAAGTGTTGGTAAAATAAATACCTGGTGTAGTCTGACGAAACTCCAAATTAGAATAAAACGCCTCAAGTCACGTTACTGGGTCGCTTTCCTAAAGACAATATTTGCCCCCACCAAAAGTGTGCATCGGGTTGACAGCAAATTCGCCTTAGGATAAAATGAGGCTGACCTGTTGATCCTCTATTTGCGTATGCACGACGAAAACAGAGCAGAATACCGATGTATAATCCGAATGAACAAAGACACTGTGCTTCAAATTCTGCAGCAATCAGAAACGCAGCAATGAAAGCCTGAAACCCACGAGAGGAGAAGGAGAAGGAGAGAATTTCTGTATTCTGTAATCTGAATGTGAATGTATTCTGGTCTTGGACGGATCCTCTATTTATAGAGTGATCCGTGCCTTTTGGGAAACGGTATGCACCATTTCGCAAAGGACGTGTTGGTTCGGAGCACCATTTCGGCAAAGGACGCGTGGGTTCGGATCATCCGAACAGTTGTGACGGTTTGGTTCGCGCGCGGGTCGGTAGATCCGCTCCGCTCCAAGCTCCAGACCCAAGTCTGCGCACCCGCTCCAGATCCAACACCCAGGCCCAATATGATTTTGTCTAAAAAGAATATGGCCCATTGGATCTAATGACCCAACCCAGCCCAGCCCGGGACGGGCGGGCGCGTGTGGTTTTTGGGTCCAAGCCCATTCTTGCTTAGGTCCTCCCTCCTCACAAAACATGGGTACCCCTTGGGGCCCAACCCATAAGTCCAAACCAATGACTTATAAAGCCTTTAAACTTCTTCTGATTTTCCAATGTGGGACAAGTGCAAAAATGCACTTTCAAGCTTTCTATAGAACAAAGGAAAGTTTTCAAAAAACCCAATTTATAACCCATTATAAAATACTTTATTTTGGAAATATTCAACACGAAGTTCACTCTTTAGTTGTCTTCAGTTTCTGTTTGATTCACTTTCATTGTAGAAATACCTTTTTGTCTTTTTCTTTATGTCCATTAACTGGATTTATATATGATTGTTATAGAAATTTTATGCCAAGTAATCATAATTATGGTCATCTGTGACTGTTGTGTTTCATATTTTTCTTTAAAAGCTGTTGGTAAGAACTACCAGATGCTTGCTGTAGAGATTGCATTCAGCACCAGTACCCTAAAGCGCTTGGTGGAGCAGTCTGCAAATGACCATGATAGCTCGAAGACTCAAGTATGACATTCTTCTCTTCTGCCTCAACTGTCTACTTGATGTTAATGCAGTGAATCTATTTTCAAGAATGCAATCTGGTAGTTTTCTAATGCAATAGCACCAGCTTGATTAAGATATCATTGATGCACTTTTTTTTTCTTTTCCGTTTTTCCCTCCTTTTTTTTTTTCTTTTTGTGGGGTTTATGCTGAATAAGCACTTCACAATTAATTGAACATTTTTGTAAACTTTATTGTCATTCACTTGTGGACTATCTATTGATATTCTTAGATAGTTTCAAAGTCAGTAAATGCAATTGCAAATGCAACCCATTCCAGTGTTACATAGTTTAGCATACTGTATTTCATTTTTTTCAGGAGTATAGTGAACTTCAACTTTATTATAATAGCCTTAAGAGTATGTATCTCTTCCTGCTAGGCCCTGATAAAATATATTCAAAGATGGTTGTTTAGAGACTTTGATTGTCAGTTATATGCGGCAGTTGTTATTATCCACATTTTGTAGTGTTTTATTGTCATATTAATATATTATGCATTATGTACCATGTAGGGTTTTATGTTTTAATTGTTGGATCCACTCCATGCATGTTTTCTCAAATGTAGATTCAGAACTTGGAATGTGAAATCCAAGAAAAGAGGAGACAAATGAGAGTTTTAGAACAACGAATTACTAAAAGTGGTGAAGCTTCAGTTGCTAATGCATCAATGGTTGATATGCAGCAGGTAGTTTTGCTCTCTGTTCATCCTGATTTGTCCTTGTCATGTTGAATTTTCTTTCATTATATGTCAAAAAGTTAGTAGTGGCTTTATTTTCATTGGCAAACGGTTTAAAACTGTCTTCTTTGAGCTTTTTTGGTGTAGTGTTTACTATTGTTGCCAAGTATGTCATGTGTTCGTATAAATGAGTAAGTATGATAGTATTAGCATTTTCAGGTATTGTATAAGAAATCTAACTGATTCATTTCTATGTACTGCTATTTGCAACATTAACATCATTTTGTCTTAATGCTCATTTGGTTGCTGAGAAAATGTAGGAAAATAAAATATATATATTAAAGTTCTAGATCTTGCTTTGAATTGGCATCTTTCGTAAGCTAAATACATTATTTTTCCATCGTCCTTTAGGTCTTTCTCTGTTGTCCTGCAGTGAGCTAGTCTCTTTTCCATTTGTATGTTTTTCTGTAGGTTTCTCTGTCTTTGGCAAGCAATCTGACGGATGCTTATTATACTACTTTTATAGTAATTAATTTTTTTTAAAAGGGAAAAAAAAAAAGAAGAAGAAGAAGCATTTTTTGGTTTATAATGGCATTTCCTTTTAGATAAGTATTTATAAGACTAATAGCCAACAACTTGATGCAACTTATAGAATAAGTAGGTGCTTGGAGTGATGCATAAGGTGAACTGCTTGATGTGCTGCATCATAATTTCGGTTGAATGTTCAAGTCCAGTTTGTCCTTCGATGAGAAAAGGGGAAAAAGGAAAATAAAAAGAAGGAAGAGAAAAAGACTTTTCACCAATTAAATTGTGCTGCATCACAATTTAATGTATCTTTTGTTGTACTTATAACCTAGAGCAGAAAATAACTCAGCATAATTAGAATCATTCATATAATTTTTGTTATTCAATGTCCTAATATTTTTAACATATGTTTTATGCAGTTTTTTCATCCAGATAACATGTCTTCTGCTGAGAAACTGAAAATTGAGCTAGAAAAAGTTAGAGATGAATTTAAGATGTCAGAGTCAGATTGTGGATCTTCTCGTGTTCAGGGTAAAGACTTTTCATCTGAATCTCATCTGGGTTTGCATCATGAGGAAAATTAGTAACTTATTTTGTTGTTGTATTTTACATGTGGATAGGCTTTTAGTCAGTTTTTGGGCACAGCCACATGCATAACTAATCCTAGAGAGTCTATATGGGATTTATTTTCACTTCTCATCTGTTCTTTGAGTTGACAGTACTTCATAACTAGTGACCATTTAGATAAAAAGGAATTTCTTTATGTTATGCCCTTCTAATACATATGAAAGGAGGAGAGGAAGGCTAATGATTCATACCATGTATGCTACATGTTTTGAAAAAATGGCTAGAAGGGGTCTGGTGACAGCCCCTAGCTGCCCGGGCAAGACCTTATTTTTATGAAGTATAAGGGGCACCATCTGCACCTGCTAGTGGGGGTGGAGACTTGAATCTAGGACCAAAGGCTTGTTGGCCCAAGTCCCTGCCACTAGTCCACCCAATGCGGTGGTACATGTTTTGTTTCTTTATTAAGGATTATTTATGCTTCTTTTTTTTTTTCTTTTCTTTTTTCTTTTTGGCAGTGGCACAACTAACAACAAAGATCAAGCACCTAGCTACTGTTCTACACAAAAAGGTAACTATGATAACAAGAATTTGTACACATATCCGGAGTATACTTTTGTTTATTTAGTTCGAGACTTTAATGATAGTTATTCGCAAATAAATAAATTTGCCCATTCATAATTACTGAATTGTTAGGCATGTTGAAGTTACTCCACACAACCTAGACTGTTCCTGTTGACACTCTTTGAGGACTTTGAATTGAAGATAAAGATAAACAAAAACAAACATCAGTTGCATTTAACATCATTGTCTAAATTAAGAGTTCACTTTTGCTCTCGTAATTTTGTTGCTTTTGTCATGGGTGCTTGCTGAAGGCTCAATATTCTTTATTTGTTTGTGTGTCTGTTGCTGTATTCATTCTATAATTATTTTCAAATGTCATGCTTTCTTGTCACCCTAATGATGGTCTTAAAAGTGTCTCAATTTTTACTGCCAATGTGAGTTTAAACCCTCTTCATTTTCTTCCTAGCTTGCTGCAATTTGTTCTGATAAATTTTATATAAAGATCCTGAATATTGTGAGTACTTTTTTAATTATTTATGAAGTTCTTGAATCATTCCAAATAATCTAGATGAGAAGATATCCTTTATTCATTTTAACTTGAATTACATTTCTTGTTTTAAAATGCATTCATAGGAAATTAGAAATGCCGAGGTTTGTCATGCATGAACCCTATAAGGTTAACAACCCCCCCAACACACCACACACACACACACAAAAGCACATGAACACAATCCATTGGATAGATTGATTGATGCCATGCATGAAATTGTTCTTGTTCCCCTTTATTCTACATATCCTTTCCACCATGCTTCCCATAAAATGATGATACTATCATTCACAGGAAGAGTGAGACTGGTGAATTTTACTAAGACGTATGTCACTTTTTTCTTTTTTTCTTTTTTTGGGCAAAATGTGTATAACATTCATAATAATTTGATGTGGTATGCTGTGGCAGGCAATAAGTTAAGATATCAACCTGTTAGGACAAACCATTTTGAGGGAGTTAAGACCTTTTATTTATTTTACAATTTTTTGGATACTAGGAGAAATCTAACCTTCTCCTTGGTCCCCGCATATTTTCATCAACAAACAATGGATTTTATGTTTCCTTTCACTTACAAGTTTTGTATCAGTCAGTAGGCAATGGTGGTGGCTGATTATGTAATCAATGTAATATTTTGTTTTTATTGGATGCTAACAAGGTGCTATATAGTTTTTAATTTTAATTTTTATTTATTCAAAATTCCATAGGATAAGCATTATCGGAAGGGTCTTGTGGCAATGGTGCAGAAGAGGAAGAAGTTGTTGAAATATCTCCGAAGAACAGACTGGGATTATTTGCAGCATCATTTGGAGCGCACAGTTTTGGGACAACTTTTTGGGATGTTTAGCATTTTCCTTTTCAAAACTACTCGACCTTTGATAACGACAGTCATTCCGGGTAAATGATGGGAAGATGTCTTCTTATGCTGTTTGGTTTTGCCTTGACCCAGAATAATAAACTATATATATGTTGATTTTATCTTTTTCATTTGCTTGCTTTTTATGCTCCCCAACATGACATTCCTTTTGATGATTTGAACTGGTGAACTGGCAGCATAGTTAGGGACGTTATTGAGGGACCACCCCAGAATCTCCTAGAGTCACTTGCTCAGCAAATTGCATCGACCACTCTAACCAAGCACTCCCAGATATCTGCAGTTCGTGTCAAGATTGGGAAGCCTCATGTTGCTGTTTATGGACCTCTTGACTACTTGGGTGTAGAAATTTTCAGATGCAGAAGTAAAGATGCACAGAATTGAGCTTTTGTTTATAATCTCTATACATTTGGCGTGGTGGTTTGTATTTGATTCAAGTTGGATAATTTTCTTGTCAAATTGCCAGTTTGAACGGGGGCTAGCTTTACTTAATGAATAAATGGTTCTATATCTGTGTCAAGTGATCAAATAATGAGCACTGATGGCTTCTCACAAAATTTTTGGAAACCCCAGCCAAGAACAACCTACTAAGCACGACATCTCAGCATAATGAACTTTTGCATCTAAATCAATTAACTTGCTATAGAAGTGTTGAAATACAAGTGGGTGTTACCAAAATTTTTGGTACTCGAGACATTTTTTTCCTCTTTCATCATGGTGATGTGGCAGCTGCAGAAAGCCCATTTCCTGAAAATTTTCAAGCCATAAAAATAAATGCCAGAGCATTTTCCACTTGTTAAGTAGATTACTCCCTGGATCAAAGATGAACATAAGCCATCTTCCATGCGAGGTTTTGTCCAAGAACTCGAAGCAATTCATTAAGGGTTCTACGGAGGCAAATGACAGCATGCAGAAAGTGCCTAAAAAGTGGTCACAAACCTACTGGAGAAGACAAAATGGCATCAATTGCAGATCTACAAGGCCATGAGAAGCTCTATATAGTCTTTGTACATCACATAGTTTGATAAGTAATGTTTAAGGTGTTTTTTTATTTGGGTATGTAACAGAGATTCAAACAAGATTGTTCTTTTCTAGTAACAAATGTTTCATATGTATTGCTAAGCAGGACACATGCATATGAATTTAACATTCTTTTCAGAGGGCTTCATTAACAACCGTACCTCCTAACATTCTTTTGGTCTCTTTCTTTTTACTTCCTCTATACTTCGTTATAACAAACAAGCTCTCTCCCATTAACTCAATGTTTGAGTTAATTTTGGCACAATGAAATTATTTTAAACAATTTGAGATATTGTAATGATGATATAGTTTCTCCATTTGATTATAATTTTCTTATCATTTCATACCTTTTTTTTTTTTTTTTCCTTTTTCTTTAATATAAGGTGATTATTTTGTATGCACGTCAAGGTAAGAGCAAGATAATATATACCTTGATGTTTGATTTGAATTTACAAGCTCTATATCGTTATCACATACAGGAAAGTCATCCTGATCTGTGTCCTTCACCGCAATATCATCATTGTCGACGGACATATGATGCCTACTTAGAAATTTCACAATAAACATAATTAAAACATATGAAAGTACTCATGACCATATATGACAAATACATCAATGTGGAGATATTATTGACATTGAACGATGTGAAAATACCTTTGTTGAATTGGTTGCGCTGCGTGGATTTCCTGAATGGTAGTGCACTTTGTAACATAAATGACACCCAATGAAATTGAGGTGTTCTTAAACAATTCAAATATCCCTTGCAGGTCTTCATCGTCTCTAATATCAATCATGATATTATCCATGTATCTACCAGCTGGCACCATACATTTTACCGTTAGATTGGTTTCTTTCATAGTCGTCCCAATACGATTATGGATCTTGCTAATAAATTCATCAAAACCACTATTGTACGGTACCCGAAATATACGAGTTTTTCCACCAACATATGATGAAAAATTACTAGTTTCTTCATCGAACTGACCATTAAAATGAATCATGAAAACCGCCGTACCATCATCCATTTTGAATTAAGCTAGTTCCTCCTAATGTTTCTGTTGACGTCAATGCAAATACGCATATCAGTGCGCAATGGGATCCGAAAGTACATCCATTACATAGATTAATAGATTAATAGTGATATTCGTTAACACATCTAGTAATGGATGAAGGTGGGACTCGATACAATGATCGATCTTACGTATATGCATAGTAAAAAAAAAAAAAATTACTGGCTTCACATGGGATCGTTACGACAAATACAAAAAAATAAATATAAATATAAATATAAATATAAATATAGTAAGTCCATCATCCACGGGTATATACGGTAATCCGTTAATCTGTATAATAAAATAATACTTGACATCCCATTTTCAATTCTTCTTCTATTGGTATATATACACACAATGCACAACTGGGATGGATATTTGGCTTCACAACAAAGCATTTCAAATCAAGTTGTAAATTGGTGATGGTATTGCACATTTTCTAATATGACACCTATGGTTTCAATGAATCAAACATACGTACCCATACATGTCTCCAGCTACCAAAATATGGAATTTCAAGATATAATACATAAATTAGAATATATGAAACCTACTGTTGCAAAGAAACAAACATACCTATTGTTTGTTATGGCACCTAAACATGGTTATATTTCTATATTTCATTCCAAAAAATTCGTAATGGTATATTTCTATATTGTGATAAGAAAGATATTAAACACAATGTTGCAATAAATCCAATATAACTACATAGGGAAAGCATGAATCACACATGAATGCAACATACTTATACATGGGAAAATCATACTACAAAAAGAAGATTCAAGAGTCAATAATAGTCATGGATATACCTTATGTTGGTGGAGAAGAATTTGATCTTCTCTTCTACCTCATGTATGCACCTCTTAGCTATGGCATTCATCCGAATGGCATGATTCCCAAATACAAAGATGAAAGATAAAGTAAACACCTTTTACATTTACATTTCTCAAAATTAAGAAATAATTTTGATAATTTAGTATGGAAAAAAAGCTTACGCAACTTTTAGAAAATTGGGTATTCTTCACAAAAATGGGTATACCGTTAAAGTCCGGATATTGGGTATTCTTCTTTATTTTTTGGATATTCTGTGTAAAATGGAAATTTGGGCATCCTTTAGAAATATGAGTATCCTATATAACGTATGGAATGGGAAGACATTCTAAAGATTTGATTTGACATGTGGAAGATATTTTAAAGATTTGATTTGACATGTAAGATATGAATAAAATATGAATAAAATTAGAAAATTGGGTATTCTTCACAAAAATGGGTATTCCGTTAAAGTCTGGATATTGGGTATTCTTCTTTATTTTTTGGGTATTCTGTGTAAAATAGAAATTTGGGTATCCTGTATAAATATGGGTATCCTGTATAACGTATGGAATGGGAAGATCTTTTAAAGATTTGATTTGACATGTATGGGATATTTTAAAGATTTGATTTGACATGTAAGAGATGAATAAAATATGATTAAAGATTGAAAAATTTGGTATTCTTCAAAAAAATGGGTATTCCGTTAAAATATGGGTATTGGATATTCTTCTTTATTTTTGGGGTATCATTTAGAATTATGGGTATTATACATTAAAATTTGAAAATTGGGTATTCTGTTAAAGTGGAAAAAGGTTGATGGGACATGTTAGTTGTTGATTTGATTTGAAAAAGTTGATGTTTGACTTGTAAGGACAGTAATCATTTTATTGGGTACTCTTCACAAAAAAGAGTATTCTATGTAAAGCAAATGTTGGGCATTCTGTGATTTTTTGGGTATTCTATATAAAATTGGGTATTGGGTATTCTTAATAAAATTGAGTATTCTGTGTAATTTTGGGTATTACATGAAATTTTTTGAAATTTTTTGAAATTTTTTTGAAAATATTACCGTTAGAAGCGTATAATTGTCCAAAAAAACGTACGGAGGTTTAGTTTTGTCATTCCCCAACACATGGGTTTATTGAGGTAATTTATTGAAAACTTGGGGTTATTTTGGGAAATTGAACTTTTTTTTTTGGGCCGGTGAAAGGATTGGCGGAGTCTTTACAAAATTCATTGGTTTTCTCACATAAGGGTTCATTGAGGTTTTTCATTAAACGGTTAGCGTTCAGTGCAAAAACAAGCTCAACATCCAAAAAATTCAATCTATCAATGACCCATATAGGTTCAGCAATACAAAGCTCATCTTCAACTGTTATGTGGGGCACAAAGGATTATGTGGGGCACCATTGAAGGCAACATGCAGAGATAATAGAGTGGTAAGGTCTTCACCATCAACATTTGAAGATAATAATTCGGAGTTTGGGACTCCGAATTAACCCGATTATTATTATCTTTAATTAAGACATTTTCTCAAGTATCAATTGGGCAAAATTTGGAAATGAA
>JAESVK010067537.1:0-10813 GCA_017140935.1 Hamamelis virginiana
GGACTTGAAATTTAAAATTCGAACCGAATTGTAACATTTCAAGCCCATTCCAAAACCTAAAATATGATATAAGAATTCTTGTATAATTGTACTACTATGCAATAAAATGGAAGGCAAAAAAAATTAAAATAAAATAAAAAAGAAAATTATCCGGACCCCCTTAGAATTTGAATTCTATACCAGAAGATCCAAAATAGTCTATAGATTATCCAAAAATCCCTCCAGCATTTTTCAAAATCAACTTTATTTATTTATTGGCAGATTTGCCTTTTTTGTTGAAATTAAGAGTTTTATTACCTTTTAAAGTCTATAACTGAATTTCTGTCTTTTTGGAAAGTTTTTTAGATTTCATACAATTCAAAATTTGAATTTTAATTAAAGTATATCCGTTTCTTCAAAGGAGGAATTTCAATGGTGTGAAAAAACGGCCTGCACCAAACCCTATAATAAGTCTATAGGTACCTAAGTATGCAACAATCACAAAGCCCAAATAGTCTATTAGATTTAGATCATAAATTTTATATATATATATATATATATATATATATATATATTTCTTTGTAAAATTTTTGACATTAATCTCTCTATCTTTTTTAATAATCTACAAACTACAGCTTATATGCATCAATTGTGTAGCCAAAACTCAAGATATACGTGCCTTGGATTTAGGATAAGAACTAGGCTGGAGGCGTGCCAAGTCAGCCTAGCCTTAATGAAAAATAGTCTAACCAAGCATGTTAGGCCCCTAGTTAGTCTAATTAATGTCAACATTTTTTCATAGTGGCGCGGTTTTTTTGGATCACTATAATTATTGACAGGCATGATGTAGACACCGGTTGGTTTTTCAAAATCTATTATACAACTGGTCTTACAAAAGTATTTGCCAAAATCTAGTATGCAACTGGTCTCAGGTGAACCTTATACTAGACATTAAGTTTCCAACCTAGGTGGAGGCACTCTGACACTATGTTAAGTTTACAACTTAATAGCCTAAACTTTTAGGTGGAGGGTTTAATACACGTGTATGAAGTTATAGCAATTCTTTTATTTAGGCGATGTGGAATAGAGTGGATTTTATTTTTCTACGAATAGATTATTATAAATTTAAGCTTGAAACAAAAAAGGGCAAAATATTTTTAAGAAAAAGAAATTAAGAAGAGGAAAAACAATGGGCTTGGTTTGGCTGCGGATCATGTATGGTGCGGATTTTTTTTTATTTGACCTTTTGGCTAATGTAAATTAGGTATTTTGAAAAACCGAACGTTAACCCCAAGGGGTAGATCACTTGGCCAAAAACCCTAGGCAACCAAGGTGAGGTCATGAGTTCGAACCTTGGGGCTAGCTCCCCGGGTGTACAGCATAGCAAGGTTGGTAGGACATGCCTCCAGTGACAGGTAGCTAATTCCTAGATCTGGGTGTGGGCATGAATCCCCACCACTATACGAGTCCGTGTCTTACTGATGTGTGTGTTGAGAAGCCTGTGCACACATCCGGGGTTTGCCCCTCAGTTCTACTCTTATTATACGACATTAGGTATTGATTCCGAAGTCGTAAGAGGACAGATAGGGAGGATTTATCCTCGTATCCAAAAAAGAAAAACCGAACGTTGGATTGAATATTATTCCTATGTACTACAGTAACGCCAAAAATCACAACGATCTGACGGTCGATTTATGAGATACAGACTGTGAAAAATTTTAACACTCTGTATACTGTATACAGTAAAAAAGAATAAAAAAATCAGTACCACTCACGGTATATTGTATATTTTTAACAGTCTGTATACTGTATACTGTATATTTTTCTACAGATACAGACGGTCAATTTACATTAGCCAAAAGATCAAATAAAAAAAAAATCCGCACCATACATGATCTGCGGCCAAACCAAAGTAAAAAACAATGGACGTTTTCTTGTTTTTTCAAGCATGCATGGTCATTGGTGAAGGCAAGTGCAGTGAATTTTGAAAAGAAATAAGCCCCAAAACAGAGATTGATAGTTTCTCCCAAGTCCCAAGGGGGGATGCATAAGATTTGAATAACAAGGGATGGTGGATGAATTTATCACGTGGTACATTGAAAAAGAAAAAAACAAAAGACTTCACAACTTCCTTTCTAGGACGTAATTTGGTGATAAAAGTCCGCCCAATGATTTTCCTTTCACCTACAGTCCCATTCCCAATTTCCAATTTCCAACATCTATAGCAGTAAGCCATCCACAATCTTCTACTAAGACTACCATAACATTTAGGGAACTGTCTCATTTTCCGAACAACTCCAACCATCAATGGGCAAAATGCCTATCCAAAACACCCAAATAGTGTTTTGTCTCCTCATTTTGTCTATCAAAATAAAAATGCATTCCAATCATATCTGTCCAAAATGGCTATCCAAATAATATTTTAATATTGTTTCTCATGAAAATAGATTTATATAAGAAAAAAAAAGTAAAAAGGTGAGATAAAAATAAGAAAAAGTGAAAAAGGGAATAAAGAAATTATCAAATTGATTTGCCTAGAGTTCCATCGATCTCTAGTTATCTTTGGCTCCTCAAATGGGGAGAAGGCAAAATGTCTTCCCATTTGCATGCTCCCTTGGAGCATCAATTTTGTCATTTAGAGAGGCAGAATGCCTAACATGAGGGAAATGTCTCCTTCCTTGGAGGTGCTCTTTTTCATTACTTTGGCAAATCCAATTTGGAGTTTGCCTCTAGCTATATATATATATATATAGATATATAGATACACACACTCGATCATTTTAACATTTCTTCATATCCTATAATTGCCAATGTATCCACAAAACTCTTTTCTCCTTGCAGTCGATTGTCTACTCTAAAGCCCCATTTGGATTAATTATGCCTAAAATTTTTTTTGAAGGTCGTTGCCAAGCAATATACATCAGTAAGGTCGGTAAGCAGGAAATGTGGGGCATAAGGGGATATAAGTCCACCACAAACTCGCCATAGGTGAGAATTGAATTCATGACCTCTTAGACGAAAATCATAGACCTTAGCCAACTGGGCTTATCCCAGTTGCCTTTTAACAAATTTAACTTCATGTACTATTAGGTTTTTTTTTTTTTTACCAATAATGTATCTAAACATTCAGCTTGACTAATTGTCGGGTATGGATAAGATCAGTGTAAAAACCAAAATAAATTATTTAACTGCATGGAGCTAGTTCCATAATATTAAGGGATTGCATGCACTAATTGAAAGCTATGCTACAGGGATGATATATTTACCCTTGAAAATGACTTATGCTTAAATTTTTCCTTTTGTTAGGATCAAAAGTCACTGTATATTAATTAATGGAGCTTGCTTCATACCCAAGGTGCAAAGTAGGTACCGACGCGATTTAAACTTTGCTCATTGCTCACCAAATTAAGAAGGTTCATCATTGAAACTTCACAATATTACATGAAAAGTCTTTCACTGTATTTGTCTCGTGGAAGTCTTTGTAGAACAGTACTCATTCTAATACAAAATGGGTGGAATAGGGGCTAGGGATATTCAAATCTACTCTCTCTCTCTCTCTATATATATATATAGAGAGCTGATCCCTTCCCCACTGTCCGGAATGAAGATTCATTCCTTACTTTGCATCTCACCATACATGTATAAAGGTTGCCATCCAACGGTCAAGACATGGAAAATTTGTTTGAATAAATTATATATAGGTCCCTACTAGTAGGCTAGTTGATGATGACAAGAAGTACATTAGTCAATCAAAAAATTTAATGCATGTCAATCACAAAGACCCTCTCTCTCCTCCATGTCAATCACAAAGACCCTCTCTCTCCTCCCTCTCCTCTTTCTCTCTCTCTTTCTCTCTCTCCTTCTCTATCTTCCCTTCTACCAGACTTGGGTACGCATTTTGTGTGTGGTCCAGCATTCACGGTTCTTCTCCGGCGACTCTAACCGGTCCGGCCAGCTGGTTAATTTCCGGCGACTGTTGTGAAGGTTAGTTTATCCACTTTGTTGTTTCCTTAAATTTTGCCAATAAATTATATTTTTTTTTTTTGTTAACTGTTATGTTCCATTTAAAAAATACCATTTGAGAAATATTTTTTTTTTTATTCAATCATAAATAAACAAACACATAGAACATTAATTAAAGAGAACATTTATTTTCCAATCATTTAGTAAATACATTTATTTTCCCATTTAATTAATACATAAACAACCAACACATAATGACCTAGATGACAAATTCATTAATTAAGTGTGTAAATATTACCATGCAACATATTAATTTTTTGCTAAATTTATTATTTTCATATTTTAGGATGGAATCTGGAAGCAGTGAGTATTGTTTCATTCCACAAATTGAAGAGTTGAACAAGCCCACGTTAGGACAACATTTTACTTCATTAGAACATGCACAGAATTTCTATCATGACTATGCCAAGGCTGCTGGTTTTAGTGTTAGAATTGAAAGTAGTAAAAAACGTAAGGGTGAGAATGAAGTGTGTTAGAGGCAGCTTGTTTGTAACAAAGAGGGTCACACTACACTTAAAGGGGAAAAAAGGAATAGAGGGACAATGAGAGTTGGGTGTAAGGCAAGAATTAATTTGAAAAAAGAGATGGAAAGTTCTAATTGGACCATCTCTACATTTGTTGAGGAACACAACCATGAATTAACTAGCCCATCAAAGAAGCACCTTCTTCCAAGCAACCGTGGTGTTAGTAGTGCAAAGAGGAATTTGGCTTCACAATTTGCAGAGGCCAATATTCCTACATGTACACAATTAGCAATTATGAGTATCCAAGCCGGAGGTGTCGAAAACTTAGGATTTGTTGAGCGAGATTTGAGGAATGTTGAGAGAGATGTGAGAGAAGAATGCAAGGGAGTTGATGCAGATACTTTGTTTCAGTATTTTTCCACTGAAAAAGATAAAGACCCTTCATTTTTCTTTGAATATGAAAAAGATGAGGATAATAGGATGACAAAATGTTTTTGGGCGGATTCGACATCCAAAAAGGCATATTCCTACTTTGGTGATGTTGTGGTTTTTGATACAACTTACTGCACTAATCGGTATGATTTGGTTTTTGCTCCATTATTTGGTTTAAACCATCATGGGCAAACAATTTTCTTTGGTTGTGGGCTCATTAATGGGGAGAAAACCCAACACTTTGAATGGCTTTTTGAGCAGTGGCTGAAAGCGATGGATGCACCCCCTCCTCGTATGATCATCACCGACCAAGACTTGGCTATGACAAATGCCATATCATCACTCCTTGATGGTTCTTACCATCGGTATTGCATTTGGCATATCATGATGAAATTTCCAGAAAAGTTGGGACGTATAAAGTCTCCGACTTTCTTTCCTAAGTTCAAAGCAAGTGTGTACGAATCAGAAACCGTGGAAGAGTTTGTAGCTAGTTGGAATAGTGTCATGGAGGAGGGTTGTTTTAGGGGTGACAGTTGGCTTGAAGGTTTGTTTGAAATGCGGGATAAATGGGTCCCCGCCTATTCGAGGGATGTTTTTAGTGCCGGCATGTTGAGTTCACAAAGGGCTGAAAGTGGACACTCTTTTCTGAAGAAGTATGTTTTTAGGGAGAATAGTCTTGTCGATTTTGTTGTAAGGTTTAATCGGGCACTCCACCAACAACGGCACCATGAGTTGGAATGTGATCATATAGACATTAATGAAACTCCACGAATTAGTGGTGTCATGCCTATTGAAAAACAAATGGTTGGTATTTACACTAAGTCGGCATTTTTGATATTTCAGAATGAGCTTAATAAAAGCTTTTCATATATAGTGAAGGAAATAGTTGCAAATGGTGGTGGTGATGAATCAACTTATACTGTAGAGCATATGGATGGGGAAGGTGGTAGAGTTAGGGTTGTTGGGTTTAATGTCGCACGGGGATTGGCAACTTGCAGTTGTCCTTTTTTCGATACTGAAGGCATACCATGCAGGCACATATTGGCTTACTTGCGCATGAAACAAGAGTTGTACTTGCCGGAGGTTTACATCCTACCTAGATGGATTAAAAGCATTAAAGTAGGTAGAAGACTTTGGAAACCATTTGGTTACTTAGGAAGGGATGACCGAAAGAAAAGAAGGCATGCTGAGTTACTTAATGAATATTTGGAAGTTGTGTATGATGGTTCTTTCTCTGATGAAACTGCTGCTACATTTAAGGATGGAATGAGGGACCTTAAAAAAAGAATTAATGAGGTAATTAGGTCATCACCGGTTTCCCAAGCACAACCCATAGAGAGTGTGTCTCCAATAATTAATGATCCACTTCCAGTGAAGCGAAAAGGATGGCGTGGTCGCTTGAAGTCTAGAAGGGAGTTGGTTGCCACACCAAGTAACCGTAGAGCTTGCGGGATCTGTGGAGTTGAAGGGCACAATTCACGTCGCTGCCCTAAAAAACAGCAGTTAGTATTGCTATTGTTTCAAATATTATATATGTTTTGCAAAATATAGTTCACATTATAAACAATCTTTGTCCATATCTTATTGTTACTGATTTATTTTTTCATACTATTTAGGGATGATAGGAGCGAAGGTGCGGAACAGAATTCCGAGGATAATGCCGACCAGCAGCATGATTTTGAGGACCATCAGGAAGGAGAACCTCTCACGCCGGTTCAAGACTTCAGGGATTTGTATTCATTGTATCAATAGGGTATGAGTAGCTGACTTACATTAATATAATTGCATTATTTCAAATTTAACAATACATTGAAATTGTTTGAGAAGTGACATTCTCTTTGTTATATTACAGGTGACGGCGTTGTTCAATTCTCATAATCCAACCACCCTTTGAACAAAGTTTTCAGTTTTGTATTGAATTATCAGGATAGGATGGATATCTTGAACAAAAACTATGGATTAATTTCAATGTTTTGTTATTGTATAAGAAACTGTAATGAGGATTGTTTATTATAGTTTTTGTAATGGTTCTTAAATGACACAGGTTTATGTTAATAGAATAGATAGACTGGTGATAAGGTAGATAAGGACGTATTTACCTGATCAAAATTCAAACTTATAGCTAGGATCATTTCCCTACTTATATAAATGCATAGGTCGAGCCACACACTTCAAGGTTGTTGCCGCCTATCCTAAAAAATATTTATTTAATTACTAAATTCTGTTCCAAATTTCTTCTAACTCCCTTATATTTGGGACATATATATTTATGTAGAGGGACATATATATTTTTGTATCAGCCGGTATTTGGGAAACTATGCATGGCTTTGCATTAATTTGTTTACTAATAACCGTATCCAGGTTGGGTCATATGCAGGCCGGGACAAATTATTCAATGAAAATTGTTTATAAGGTCATGTGTTGAACACTTGAATAATTTCTCTCATTGGTTGATAACTCAAAATGGCCTTAGATCTAACAATACTATATCTCCCATATATTATTTCCACCCACCCTAATTGATATAGGGTGCGTCGTTTATATCAATAAATTAAAATAATGTCTTTATTTTTTCAACAGCATAATAACGATTCATCTACATGAGATTGATGGTCAAAACTAGACGGGTGAAATATATATGCCGGTAAAGTAATATATATTTTCTAAAAATTTAATACCATATATAATATCGTGTAAATTAGTAGTGAGGTATAGTAGGATGATTTAACTTACCAAGCTAGTCAAGACAACTCATACTACAAATCGGGGTAAGGGGGCAGTGTGTAAGATTAATTATTCCGGCCAAGAGGGTTTTGATCCCTTCAATATTAAAAATAAGGTCTAGCTATTTCAGCTTCTAATCACAAGTTACAAAATTTTGATCAAAATAATTAATGAAGATAAATTTAAGATTATATTGGAAAAAATTCCAGCCTCATTGTCCAACAATTTGGCAATTAAGAATAGGAAATGGAATCCATATGAATAAGAAATATGGAAATTTTCAAGACTTGAGACCAACTAATTATCGATAATGTTATGTTATTTCAAACAAGCACCAGTGGGCTAGTGGTAGCATGGACGTAGCTAGCATGGGGCAAGGGTGGGCAACTGCCCACCCTGACATTCTGAAAAAAAAATCAAAAAAAAAAAATAATAAATCAGGTGGTCTCTTCTAGAGCAACTTGTTGAGCATATTTTCAGAAACCAACCGTTGGATTTGATGCTCCTTTTATGTATATCATGCCTGCCAAAAATCATCGTGATCCAACGGTTGGTTCCTTAAAAAATCGACTGTGAAAAAAGGGTGACATTTTAAAGAACAAAAAAGTCGCAATTTTTTAAAGTTACATTTTTCTGAAACCAACCATTGGATCACTGTGATTTTTGGCAGGCATGATATATATAAAACGAGCATCAAATCCAACGGTCAGTTTTCGAAAATATGCTTAACAAGTGGCTCTAGAAGAAGCAACCTGAAGTATCATGTATCAGGTGCACCTTAAATTAGCAGCTTTGTTTAATAGATACTTTTCATGTTACTTTTAAAAGATGAAACCTTAAATTTTATTTTTTTAGAGTTTCGCCCACCCTAGCTATAAATCCTGGCTACGTCCCTGAGTGGTAGAATAGTACCTATGGTAGTAATTAACCATAACATTATCGATAATGTTATGTTATTTCAAATCCCATTTAAAACCATAACTCAATTTCTTTTTTATTATTTCCAAAGGGGTTTTATTAACGATAATGACTTTAACATTATCGATAATTGATTTGTATTTCAAATACATGTCTCATTTTAATTATTTCCTGAGGGTAGCATTAACGATAATGAATAATGCATTATCGATAATTGGTTTGAATTGATACGACCATTTTTGCTTTAACCCCTTATGTGTATCCAATCTAATTCAAGACCCAATAATTGGCTTGCAAATGTCTCACAATACCTCACATATAATCTTGTGAATCTTTTTAATGGTTATTAGAATTTAGTAGAATAATTTCATTTTGGTTAAATAAAAGTGGGGGCATAAATATTCAATCCTCCCAAAGTTTGGGAATTGCGAATGAATTATTTGGAGGTGCTGGTCAGCTTACTGGACTGGTAAAATAACTAAATAATTATATGAATAATATTAGATTAAAAAAAATTAATATAAATTGTATAGGCAGGCGTAAACCGAATGAAAAAATTAATATAAATTATATAAATTGTATAAAAAAATCAGTGGGCTACTGGTCAGCTTGTGTGTCCCTCACGCATGATATGAGAAGCTTCTTTGAGAAGCTTCATGGTCATCAAACCGAATGAAAAAGCAGACAACATATCCATCAAAAGAGCTAAAAAAATATCACTGAATCATACCAAAAAAAAGAGATATATATATATCATTCAGCTGGTTCATATTTTTGCAGAGTTCTAATATCAACATACATAATCGATTTCTTCCATATGCAGCAAAAAAAAACAAAAAACTTTCCAACTTCACAAAATATTGATTTTTCACCAAATTTCATCAAAAAACAAAAAAAAAATCCCAAATAGTCTTCAGTTTTCCGATAAAGAGGAAAGGAAATCGTCCGAGTCCTCTCCATCGTCGGATCCGCCGCAGGCCGGTTGAGCAGGAGGAGCATGTGGAGGCGGAGGAGGTGGGGGGGGACCAAAGTGATCTAGATGGCACCTCGCGATGCCGTCGAGCTGTGCGTCCGCCGTGTCGAGGCGTTGGTGCAGAGCGACCCATCGCTCGACATTTTCCTCACGGTGATGCTTCAAATCTCGTCCTATGCTTTGTAACGTGGAGAGGATCATCTCCAGCAAAGATATGATCCTCTCCGTCGAATGACGCGGCGGAGGGAAGGCGGGACGGCGTGGAGATGGAGGGGACGCCGGTCTGTTTGGAGGGCCGGAATCCATTTCAGCAGGCGTTGGTGCAGAGCGAAGGAAATGAGAGGAGAAGAGAGGAAGACGCTTGGAATGCCTCTTCCATTTCAGTTCTCATTCCTTAAATATCTAAGGATTTTTTGAAGAATGTGAATGCTATATTCGAAGAGGGCTTACCATCATTGCTGAACATTTAATACACATTAAGTGATTAAATGTGTTCTTCCAAGACGACGGCACATCATTGCCTTACATTTAATGCACATTAGTGATTAAATGTTGCATTGGAGATAGAAACGACGGAGGCAGTCCTTTCTCATTCCATTCTCATTTGTATTTCAGTACAGATTTTTATTCAGACAGACGTCATTTCGTCTAACTCATGAACTGTTATAGATCCGTTTTTTATTATAATTTTTTTTTTTTGGCCTTGTAATAACACTTTGATTTTAATGAATAAATGTAATTACTTTTTTCATTTATTTGTACATACTAGTGAGATTAAAATCGATCAGTTGCAGTCCTAACTGCACATTAAAATGCTCGATTTTCATTTCCCTATGCTCCGGTTTTAGGCTCAAAATTATGACCGTTGGATATGATTCTCACCTCCTCCATGCAACGCCTGCAAAAAATCATGCCGATCCGACGGTTGGAATTTAGTAAAACCAACCTTAAGCACACTGAAATGAGCAGAGACTTTATATAATTTTCATTTGTTTTTAATGCTGGTTTTACAAAATTCCAACCGTCAGATTAGCATGATTTTTTGCAGGCGTGGCATGCAGGGAGCGAGCATCATATCCAACGGTTAATCCACTGATTCGATGGCCCGATCGCCCGATTAATCAGTGAACCAGTGAGATCACATGGTTCATCCACTGATTCGATGGCCCGATCGCCCGATTAATCAGTGAACCATTGAGATCCAACGGTTAATCCATTGATTCGATGGCCCGATCGCCCGATTAATCAGTGAACAAGTGAGATCACATGGTTCATCCACTGAGTCGATGGCCCGATCGCC